>JAQFVV010006224.1:6555587-6706054 GCA_028023455.1 Epiperipatus broadwayi | reverse complement strand
AATGGAGCAGAATACCGAAGAATATGGGAAAAATTTAGAGTGGGGAATGGAAAGGGAAATTAAGTTAGCTAACAGGTTATGGGAAAAATTTAGAGTGGGGAATGGAAAGGGAAATTAAGTTAGCTAACAGGTTTCTCTGAGCATAGTGGCTGAGAGATTTTTGACTCCAAAAAAGAGAAAGCCACAGTGCATTGCATCACATTCTTGGTGGGTGATTTGAGTGTTTTCTATCTATAGCGGTGTGCATTACAATAGATAAGTATATATATATATATCTTTTATTAGGGATCTGGTATCAGAGATCTTCCTGAAGTAGCATAATGGTAATCAAATTAAGAAAGACACTGCATCATCGAAAAAGGATGTTATATAAGAAATTATAAAGTAAATTTTGGAATATATGAATAATTTATTAGACCAGCGTAAAAGGAAAGCAAACAATGGTAAATTTCCAGTAAAGATAAATCAAGTATTATAGCTTAGTAATAATACTTTATCACTAAATAAGTCAAATCTATCTTCGGAATATTTTATATTACATCTTAGATATTCATCATATATGATTTAGAAAAGTAATCTTGATATAAGTACTATCTTTTTAATTATTTATTTACATTTTAATTGTAATATTGAACAAAATAAATATTCATAAAAAAATCACATGAACTTGAATCTGCAACTGTACCATCATTGATGAAGTCAGATGTAATAAATTGCAGAATACCCTGAATATTTATATTTAATTGTTACTTCATCTTGCAAGACTATTTCACTCATGATTTAGTTTTTCTCTTACTTCCCATCATTAAAGAATAAGGATTAAAAAACACTTTTATTGAACCTTACTAATATATAATCTAATGAAATTTTAAAGTTTTATGTGTTTGGTTGTCTATTTAAATTATGATTCTGAAGTTTGCTTACTTCTATTGTAAGTCTTAGAGTTTTATAACTATAATGAATATTTGGCTAACAAAATTTCCTATTATCATGATTAGAAATATATAAATTCAAATGAGTAGTTTTTCAATTACGAATATTATAGTTATATTATTCAAAAAATGAGAAGATAGATATATGATCGATTGTTTACCCTCACATTTATAGAATCAAATTACTTAAGCAGATTATAATCAATGAATATTAAATGGCATTAAAGTCAGTCTTCTATAAAGATTTCTAATTAGCCATCTTTTGATAGAGAATACCATGATTTGCAACTGTTGTAATAAAAAAGATGACATTTGAAGCCCAAAAGTGATAGGTTGAGTTTTGATTCAGAAATCTTTAAACCCAAGATTTTTTTATCAACCATTATGTTAACCATATATGATAGAGACTATTCTTATTACTTTTTTTTACTTTATTTAGTTTTTTAACTCGAGCTATCTATTGTCATTTGACTACCTAATATAAGATATGATCCTCGGTTATCATTATGTTACAAATATTTATAATTTTTTTCAAATTGATGTTATTACTCTTAATAAAGGCCATAAACAAATGATCAAAGCATTAAATTTAAATTATTATTTGTATCTATTGTTTAAAAAAATGAACACAAGTTTTTATAAGAAAAATGTTGTTTAATATATTTTAACAATTTTTTTTTTTTTTGCAAATTAGTTTATAAATTTAAAAGTTGTGAAAATATTTATAAAATTATAAAAAATATATATATTAAAATAAATTGAATTTATAAACAATCTTGAACTCCAAATATTTTTTAAAAATAAATTATAAAACCAATTTGAATATAAACTGTTGCATTTATTTGATTTTTTCCATGTCTATGGGTAAAAAAAAAACAAATTTTTTTTTATTCATGTCTGATGAATACAAGTAAATAAACTGGTCTCAGGATAAGTGATTGAATCTAGAATGTACTACAACTTTTTATGTGAAAAATATTCTTAAACACATTTCCAAATAATGGCGTGACCCAAAAAATTCTATTAACCTTACCTATACAGTATATTAGTAGCTTGACAGTTTTTCTAAAATTAAAAATTCATAAAATTCTTTAGGAACAATAATTTTCTAAAGTTAATTAAGAGATCTAGAAATAGTCTATTTATGTTACTTAAATTTTTCTGTGAATAACAGTTTCATTTATACTCTTTTTTTCTTCTTCAAATTAATATATTTCTTTTTGATACTTTTTTTCTCTGCAGATCATGTTAAATAAGTAGGTAAAATATTCTTTTGTAATAATTAGTAATTGAAAGTCATCTCCAATGGCCTCTCACAGACAAACAGTGAAGAAGGTAGTATTCATCAGGCTTGCTAATGGTGATGTCTGTGTGTGTGGTTTTCTATTTTTATTTTATTCACTAGCTAAGAGTAACTGGATACTCGTTTATTGACCAGTGTTGAATGATAAGCTTATAGTCCAGCAATCTGAAATAAAATTTTAAGCCTTTTGAATAGAATTCATTTAGATTAGATTTGAACCCAATGCCACAGGCATGATAAGCAAATGCATTATGAAATCTTTCTAAATAGTCTATTAAATTATGATTATTAAGGTTTGCAAATGAGCTTTATCCCTCATTCTTTAGTAAATTTTTCAAAAACTGATTCAAAGTAGTTTCTGGGAGTCCATAATGTAAAAATAATTTGTATAATTTTGCAATAACTGATATTTATCCCATCCAGAAAAAGAATTTTCGACTTCCAGGTTTATATCTATATAAATGCATTGCCATCACTTTAATACTTTTGGCCACATATCATAATTTTTAACTGGTAATCTTGCAAATAATTGACAATTAAGACATTTTTGTAATGAAATTCTCAATATTGGTTTGGTGTTCTTTATGTTATAATTTTTGTCTGTTCCTTTAGATGGAATTACAACATAATCACGACTAGTAAATAATATTTGTGAACAAAATTTTTTCTCAAATGTTCCAAAAAATCTTTTATGGATGGAACTAGAACATTTATTTAGCCATCTTCTTTGGATTTAAGCTATTAATAATTAATATACTTTGTCCTTGTGATCCACTTAGCTCATTTTTATTATTCATGGCAATGTTTTTAAGTGACATTATTTATATCCAAGTGGATTAAATAATTTACATTTCATTAATAAGTTTATACTTGTCTAGATATATGATATACACAAAAGTAACATTTTCCTTTACCTTTTCCAATAGGAACTTTATCCTTTTAATAACATTATCATTTATGTTTAATGCTTTTAATTCAGTTTTTGTAATTATGAATGTTTATTTTTACCTATAACAAAAGTCATTCTTACAATATTAGTAATATTTCCATGGATGTAGAATTTCTGTAAAATTATACTCCCTAAGAGTAATGTTTTTCATGCTTGTTATTTTGTTTTTGTGACCTGACACTTTATTATTCTTTTTTTGTACATCATTTCAATGTATCCCTTTCTTTTGAAAAATTTTCAGTATTTAATTTTTCTAAAACAATTGTGTACCTTATGGTTAATTTACTATAGTAATAACATCATATATAAGTATTATAATTGAAATTTGTTCTGATATATATTTTTTCTCAGAATTCATGGATTTACATTACATTTTATATGATTATTATAGTCATTTTATCTTTGGAAAATTCTCAGAATTACTTTAGAACCATTTCATGGCAATCCTACATTTTACAGCTTTCTTATAGTATATATGTATCAGCCAATAATTGTTGTCCCAAATTACCATTACTCATCTTGCACAGAAATTGCTTCAGGAATGTCTTAGAAATGAATCAAACACAATTTTTAGCCAAATTATGAAGTTACTTTATAGTCTTTAATTTTTCCATTTTTAGTTTGAGAGTGATGGGTCTAGAGAAATTTGAACTGAAATTGTTTGATAAATGTTGAATTATTGATCATAAGAATCATCTTCAGGATTACTTGATTCAGAGCTTATCTGCAATCTCAATGATTTTTTTGGTTAGCAAAACAGATCATTGACAATTTTATTCATAAATATTTCTCTGCATATGAATATAAATCATCCAATTACCTGTCTCGTATTAATTTTGACTATCTCTGCTGCATAAATACGGATTAATTTGAATTTCTCTATCTGAACAGCCTAAACAGACTTATTTGAACAGTTTACTTCAATGGCAACTATGCCAGTTTTTGTGTCAAGATGCAGTCAAATACACATTAATTTTTTTTTATATAATTAACTTAATAATAATTAGGAAGATTAAACTCACAATCTTTAATATAACATTTTTAATAATCAAATATATATACAAAAAGATTTACAAAAATTTTAAAAAGTGTCTGTATGATTTGTTTTCAAATCCTATATTTACTTGAATGTTTAGGGATATATTATGCTGGGAATTAGTCTGTACAAATGCATCATCATCTAATGTTATGCATTAATTTTTTTTTTGTTGAAGCAATCAAATTTCTTAATCTATAAACAAACACTGCGCCATATTTTCTTCATTTTTCTAACAATCTTCTCAAGTTGTTTTTCTTTATTTATTTTATAATGAGACTTCACTAATGCATTTTTGACATTTGAGTTTTTATTAATTTAATAGGAAAAATTTTATGTGTATGTATTTTTCAAACATTATCTCTTTAGTATATATATAGCAAAGGATATATATAATGAAGACCATATAAAATGATTTGTATGAGAATATTAATTTTCAATTAGAAGTAAGTTATAAAGAAGAAAATGGATTGTGCACCAATGAAGCTTAGAGTTATAATAGCTATAACTGAAGTCAGAAAAGCATAGAAAACTAATGCACTTTCTGTTGAATCACACTAATAATAATTTTGGGAGGGTTGGAAATAATTTATTTTCAACAGTTATGATGCATTTAGAGAACAAGTATAATTCTGCAAACTAAAAAATTTCTGTTTAATTTCTCATGCAATTAAAATATTAATGGAGAATATTGATTAGTCATAAATGATTATACATTTATGCTGGAATTTATCTGGGGTAGAGGAACTAGGGCCATGGTCCTAATGTTTGTGATGATAACATTTTGTCCATTATCTAATTGTTAAATGTTTTTAGAAAAATTCACATTTTGTTTAAACTTTTTAAATACATGCATATGTAATAATAAACCACTTGCTATTATTAACAATTAAATGTATTTGAAAAGTTTAAATAAAGTTTGAATTTTTCCCAAATACATTTAATAATTAGAATTAAATAATAGAAATAGTGCGACAAATAATTGCTATATTAAGGGGAGGTGGTATTATTGACAAATATAGAAAAACTAAGTTATTGCTTATTTCATTGATCGTGAGATTTTTGATAGAATGAATTAACTTACTTCTCTTAAATATTATGAAGAAAGCAGCCTTGCATGATTTGATGCAGTAGCAGATTTTAGAGTTCAAGTCCATGGATCATGCTCCCAACTTTATCACTTCCAATCCCCAAACTTTTCATAACACAATAAGTCATTTGATCATTATTTAGAGAAAACATAGATTGGAAGAAGAGATTACTATTAAACAATTTGTATATGAAGAAATATGAAATAAAATAGCCTCATAGAACAAATGGATATAAGGAGTTTTGTCTATTTTATTTTTTAAAAAAATATTTAAATAGAATTTTTTATTGAATCTTTTGTTAACAAGATTAGAATTAGTATTTAAAGTAAAGATTGTACATAACATATTACTGAATGCAGATATTAATCTTAACAAAATGTTAATTAGGATTGATGAATTTTATACATTTGCTATGAAAATCATCTTAGAATCTTTAAAAAGATTAATGCAAATCCATTTAGAAAATTAATTATCTGATAACTGAAATAATAAAGTAAGAATTGTAAAATTTTTCACATAAAGATTTAGTTTTAATCTGTTTGCCTAATGTTTTGATGTATAGTATAATAATATATATATATATTTCTAACATTTCTTCATAAGATTTGCATGTTTTCCTTCTATTTGTTTCATAATATATTTAATGGCAGTAATGAAAGGATGTTTAGCAATAGTTGACCACAATCATACTAGCAACTAAATTTCAGAAAGTACTTAGAAACTATATCATTATATATGCTATATTGAAAATTATATGAGTAGTCTGAATGCTATTTATATGATTGCTTGCTAAGAGCCACCTGTATCTGATAAATCAAATATTGGATATATGCATATTTTCATAAAATATTTTATAAGTTTTGGTACTTGAAAACAAGTATGGCCACTTTAATTCCAGAAAAAAGAAAAAAAAAGAAATAGTAATAAAAAATTAGAAGATAAATTTTAGAATGATTATACAAAAATTTTTCAAAGATGTCGTGATATTTATCCCTTTATTCTGCTTATACAACATATTGCTTTTCTTCTGCAGCAAACTTTATTTTTTAACACCTTCTAATACATTGCCTAATTGTAGTTTTCCATTGTATTTATCCCCAGCTATATTTTCTTGATGAAAATAATCAGTATTGCATTTCGTTAGTGTCTGAGATAATCCAACAAAGATAATACATTTAACAGTGTCATATTTAGAAAGCTAAAGAACATATAAATTGATCTTATTATCTGCTATCATAGTTTTACAATCGTATGGAGTATCTTTAAATAAAATTTTTCCAGTGTATTTGTTATATTGATAGAAATTTCATCTCCACAAAATAAAGTGGGGAAAATAAATGACTATGCATGATTAATTATGATAAAATATTCTGTTTTTAATTTGTTAAATACAGCTCATTGTGGATTCCTTTCATAATCTGATATTCATCTAGGTTAAAAATTGATTTTTCTTCCAGGGAACATTAAATAGTATTCTGTAAATTTAATAGCAAAGGAAATGTCCCCCCCCCCCTTTTAATCAAACTATCATCAAATTTGTATCACTTCTTGATGCTGTCTCATGAAATTCTTTAAACTATCCCAAAGACTGCAGTCTAAACATTGAAAAATAGTTGGGAATTGGAACACATCTCTGTTTTCTCATATAACTAGACAATTTCAAACATTATCAAATACCTGGACCAAATCAATAAAATATACAAAATCACATCTTTGCTCATGACCCTTTTTACATCTGATTGATCATTCATCTAAGATTGGAAGCAATCTATTTTGGAAAAAAAATCTTTGAAAATACTTTTGCTGTAGTGGATATTCCACAATGAAGTGAAACTATAGAAGATCAGATGACACAATTTGTAAATCTATATATTTTTGAAAATTCCAAAAGTTTTGAAGCTGATATATTACTATCATATTTTAAAATTTCTCCAGACATCTTATAGCACATACATGGCTTAGTGTAGCAATAGAATATCGAAATCAAGAAGGGTGGATTAAAACCAAATTCTCACTTTTAGTCCTTATTTATGACATGACTTCCTGAAAAACACATCATTCTAGCAGAATCTGCAGACTTTTTATTTTTAATAAAAATCTATTTTAATTTCAACAATCTGAATATTTTTGTTCAATTCTATATGAGCAGGTGAGAAGGCATCAAAACTCACCCAACTGTTTGAAATATTACTATCATCATAGAAAAGAATATCATCTATTAATTTTTAGGATTATAATCATGCCATTTTCATATCAAAAAATGATCAAGATCAGCCAATGACTACAATTTATTTGCAGGTTTAATCTACTAATCATTTTTTTTAACTTTTTGTCAGTTGATGAACTTTTGCTTTTAAAACTCACATTCAATTTATTATTTTTCTGGCAAAGAATACTATATTTTTAATCAAGTTATTAATAATAGAATTATTATCAAAAAATTAATCATGATTTTTTTTTTTTGTTGAACTGAAGAATAAATTTATTAAAAAATTCATTTGATAGTAATATGACATGTTTGAAAATCCAAATTGGCAATTTTAAAATTTAATATTAATTATGAAATGTAGCATAAATGTTTATTTAGCACATAATTTTTTTTTTTTTTGGATAGTTTAAATATTAACAAAATATCATAAAGAAATCTTTAGGGAATTTAACCAGGAGATACGTTTATTATTGACTTTATTAAGTCCTTCGATTCTGCCACTGTAGTCTTAAAAGTCATTAAGTATGATTTTGTCCATATATATATATATATATGGATCATTAGTTGAAAAATTCTAATTATAAAACAGATGAATGCAATGATTATGAATTTTGAATATAATATGAGATTCCAATTGCTTCAGATCAAATCTAGCTGGCTTTATTTATTGCTGAATCTGGTAAAATTTGTTTGGAATTTCATTTTTTATGCCATAATTTTTCACATAGATTTTTGGTTGAACATTCAAAAAAGGATCTTGATTTGAGTCTTAGATGATAAAACTATATCTTGTATTATTGGCAAGTCTGATTTATTTAATAGCTTTTCATATATTTTCTATGAGACAGTGTCTAATATCTGGAAGAAAAAATATGTGAAAGAAAAGCTATTGCAATAATAGTTTCTTCTTAAGGATGAACATCAAATTTCTACTAATATCTGATATTTTTTAATATAACTATGATCTATTCCACAATGTGCATCTTATAAATGATCCTATGATATTAACTTCTTTTACAATCCTACTCCTGTCAAGATGCCTGTTTTAATGTAAATGTATGTTTCTTTTTAGTGATTTTTCTATCTAAGTAAAAAAGTGATCATGATAGATAATTACATATTATTCAAGAACTCAGACAATTTAGACCAAAGTTTGCTGTTCTTATCAACAGATGCATTAAAACTTGCAAGAAGAAAATTTTGAATGTAATAATATTATTCAACAAAAAATAAAAGTTTTCTTTCTCTGAATTTTCTGATTCTAATGTTGGAACATAAACACTAACTAGTGCCCCAAACAATTTTTAATTATTTTTTCGTTGATATATACAGAAATCCCAAGAACAGAAGATAAAATAAAGTAGTTCTTGCAGTTAATCTAAAACTGCATTCATTCTTTTCATTTGATGAAAAAAACTTGCAGCTGAAATTTCTTCCATAGTTTGTTTCACTTTAATTATATCAATCCTAAACTTTGGCAGTTCCTTAACTAAAACCAGTCCTTTGTACAGTTCCTGAAAAATTTCATACCTAGCAAGATTTACACATGCAGTATACCTACATTTAGAAGAAAATTAAACACCTTTATTACTACTATTATCTCGTTTCATCATTACCTAACATTACTCTGTTTCTACTGCTTAGATAAAAAATCCTAAGTATAATGACATAGTAAGATTGGATGAGATAAACTGATTACAGATCACCATTTCTAAGTCTTTCTATTTTCAAGATAGGCAGGGAATCTTTAAATAGAGTTGCTCAAACATATAATCATTTACAGAATTAAAGCTTCTATCCAAAATCCAATTCCAAAGTGACTCATTATTAATTGTACTCTGCTTCATACAATTTTAGCACAGTGGTAGTTTTAAAGATTCTGTAATGTGAGGTCCTAGGATCAATTCTAGAGCTGGCACTTCTTATGAACATTTGAACAATAAAGCCATCAGAATATATACATAGCATTGCTTTCTCCAAGTCGAGAGCTTTTGCAAAAAAATTGCTGCAGATGTAATTAAAGAATGGAAATATGGTTGATGAAATATAATCCTATCTCATTCAATACATTGAAATAATTGATTGCATGAGATACTTGAACCCTTTACTGAGAAGACTGCTTGCATTGGAAACAATACTTAGCCTTTTCTTGTTAATGATAGTACTTATTGGTTATTTGCAGTGATTGTCCCATTATCTGCTAATTATGGTGAATAAAAAAAAAAAAACGTGTATGCAAGTTTTTTTTTTTTTTGCACAAAATTCTAAAATTTATTTATCAAAGAAATTTTAAAAAAAAAGTTTTAATATAAGGAATCGCAACAAAGAGTAACTCTATTCAAATTATGAAGTTCCTTGTATCATAATGGTTAATATATACACTTGCTGTTTTCATGATTAAGAATAGAGACCATGATAGATGAACTAGAAAATTTTTCATGTCACAAACAGTGTATCTAGATATAAAATAAAAATATGATTGTAATACAATATGTTACTAGAAAGTGGTGTTCCCCTATTAATGCTGAATCCAAAGTTACTTTTATTCAAATTACTATTGATTAGAATTCTTCATCATAAATTTATATAAAAAAATCGATGAGCTTTTATTGTGTCAAATTTTTAAAGATTACATATCATTTATACAAATATAATAATAAAATAGAATGTTTTGATTATTCAATAAAGTAGTCATATTTAATATAATTTTATAAAAATAACCCAACAATGTGTATTATATATTATAGTTATAATCTTGCCAAATGTAGGTTAATATTTTTAAATATAAAATAAAATAGCAAAATGAAAATAAAATATTAGATACTTTTTTTAAATAAAGAAAACTGATTTGAAAAAAACTTCAGAAAATAGTTTCTAATCTGTAATGAAAATGTGATAAATGATATAATTTTGTAAGTCCTCTTGAGTTTTATCTAAAAGTAGACATTAGAACAGTGGTGCACAATCTTTTCACACTTGTGATCTCCATACTCAGTCTGAAATTTTACGTGACCCATTATATGTTCTTACCATCCTCTTATAAGCATATAAAGATAGTAATAATAAAAGTCGTTTTATATATAGAAATATATATCTTTATATTATATTTCTGTACATATGATTTGATAAAAGATCTTTGGAAAAACTGCATATTAATAAAAAATGTATAATAATAGTTGATTCTTAGTAAATCTGTTGATTTGTAGCAATTACAACTTTTTTAGTCTGTTTTAAAAAATGCATACATACAAGAATTAGGAAGATAGCACAAAGAATAAAACTCTGAGAGTGAACAAGAAAAATGAGAGCAATATAAGCAAAATGCTCTTATCATGTGCTGTTTATACAAAGCTGATTGGAATATAAAGAAGTGTTTAAACACAAAAGTGATCAGACACACAGTAATAAGTTGAACAAATTGAACACCACTGTACTAGAAGATAGAACTTGCTGCTACATCCAACATATTTCTTTAGAGAATACTATTTATTCATTTATACATTTATGTTTGATTAACCAACTTTGTTACATATATTTGACTGTTTTGAATAAATATTTTATATATTATAACTAAATGTGTTTTATAATTATTTAAATATGCAAAATTTCAATATTGCTTAAATATTTTACTTTGCTACAATAAAATAAATCTAATATATAAAAAGGAGGTCAACAATTCAGTTTTTTTTCACTTACGCTTAAAGATAATTTTTTTCCTTCATTTAAATATATTGATACATTATATGATCTATTTACGTTTTTGGGATTTTTTATTGCCTTTTATGCACAAAGGTAGAATATGATGTTTTCAATAGATTTTATTTAAATATTTATTTTTTTATTATTTTAAATGCATTTTTAGATAAAGTTTTGCAAAATATTTGAGTTGCATGGCATTTAAACAATTCTATATATATATTTTCGGTACTCATCTTATAGCTAAAGACGCTGCTCTATGGTGCAGTTTTTGCGCTAAAACACATAAAAATGCTGTTTCCGCGGCCGACACATTCGAACCCGTGTTTTCTATAATACAACTTTTTTGTTGTGCTACAGAATGCAGGCCGCTATGTCGCGTCGCAGTACAGCATGTTTGTCGCATTGCAGCAAATACATTTTCAGAATTCGCAGTTTATAAAATAGTTATGGCTTGATGAGAGAGTTTGTATTTGAATTGGATGGAAATGTTGTTTTCCTTGGATTTTTTTATATTTTAAAGTATTGAAATGTTCAGAATTTTTAAAGTAATAATTCTAAGACTTTTTACAACGTACTCTGTTGAAGTTTTAATTGGGAAAATGTTAAATATCTATGTTTTTAGTGAGTTGCAATTAGGTAACGCATCAAGTAATGTATTGTTCGTAACATTCCATGAGACAAAGAAGATTCTACCGTGTGTATATTTTTGAATTAAAAAAGAGCGGTACCAAAAAAATATCCAGTAAGAAAAGTACAAATATACACGATTTTTTGTAAATTTCATAAAAAGCAAATATTATAAACATGTTTAATAAGTAAAGAAGACATTTGTATGTGTTTGTTGTTGTTTAAAAAAGTTCAAGTTTCTTTCTTTTGTCCGAGTATGGTTACGATTTTGAATTATTTTATTTTAGCATTACAAACAACAGAACACTAACCCTAAAACTAACCCTAGCCCTAAAACCAAACCTAATCCTAACCGTAACAACTTTTACTTTTTATTGTCATTCTATTTGAAGTAAAAAATAGCCGTAATATCTCTTTGTCTGTAAAGAAAAAAAAAAGTAAAACGAAGACTTAAAAAAAAAAAATTAGACTAAGAAATTTTACTTTTTATTACGATTATTATTTTTTAGTTAAACAACAACAAAAAAAGTCGTAACACAAGTAAAAAAATATCCGATAGAAAATTGATAAAAAAAAAGCCGTAACACAAGTGAAAAAATATCCGATAGAAAATTGATAAAAAAAACCCCGTAACACAATTAAAAAAATATACGATAGAAAAAACACGAATCAAATTGTAATTTGTTGATTTTATTTTACATTTATTATTATCATTTAAATTGTATACGTTAATAAAAAATAATATTTATAAAAGACGATTTTGTTTTGTTTTTATTTTCGCATTACAAAAAAGCACAGCAAAATTATTATAATCAACGGCCCGGGAATGGTCATATTTTATAGTTTTAGCATGAAAACGGCACCATCCAACGGCATCTTTATCTATAAGACAAGCACTATATTTTCAATATATGGTCTCTTTTGGTAAACATAAGACAAATTTAAAATATATGAATGTGACAATTAAAAAAGCTAAGACATGTAAAGTAAATCAAAATTTGTTCACTGGGAGAAAAAAATATTACTTTTATTTATTTTAGATTTAGATATTTATTATCTCATTCCAGAATAATCAAATAAGTTTATTACAGAAATTTGCAAACTGTCATCAGATTGGACACTCATGTTTCAAAAGCATTCTTCTCTAGAGCCAATTATTACAAACTTGAGTACTGTACAGTGATTATTCAAGTTTATAATAGATGGCTTTAGAGAAGAGTGAAGATAATTGTACTTGTGATAAAATCATTTATAGAATTGTTTTACATTCTCATAAAAGTAAATTATTTGATCGTTTTTGTATTGTAGACATATCTTTGAAATGACATAGTTTGAGATGTAGAAAAAGTTTCATTTTTTTTTTTAACTGTTTAATAGAATTCTTTAAGAAAAAATAGAGTTGGAGTAATAAATCATACTATATCTTCTAATTCCATTAAATTTTAATATTATTTAGAGATTAAATTATTTTTTTAAAAATTATCGAGTCCCCCCCCCAGATAGTCTATATGACATTTCCCATTTCCATTTGATAAATATTTGAAAAATGATTATTTTGTTTGGTAATAAGTAAGTGATTTTCATGCATATATATAAAAAAAAATACAGAGCTTAATAAGAAATTTGACTTTTATTTTTTTCTTGTAAAATATTCTGATATTTATTTGTGACAAATATATACATATGATGTGACAAGCACAGAAGAGGAATCCCATAGTATTCTACAAATAGGAAATGAATATAGGAAGGACATATACAAATATATCATCTGTGAGATGAAATGAAAAAAAAAATCACTTAAGTGACTTTACTTTATTGGTTAACTCTTGGAGAACCAATCTAAAATCCTATATATAAAAGGCCATTCTCAAATAACAAAACAATCTCTCTGCTAAAATGACAAAACAAAACAGCAAAATCAAAATAAAATCTGAAAGTTTACTAAAATACAAATTATATATGTTAAAAATTTTTAAAAAATAATTTTAAAAGAAAAATAATAATATTTTAATGCTCACATTCAAAACTAAACTCCCTGGATAATACACAGATAATATTGATAAAGAAGAACAAATAATAAAAAAATAATCTGTTTAAGTTTTAGCTATGATAAAGTTTTTAGTTAATTATTACCAACGTTAAATTGATCTGATGGACTTTTGGATTATTACCATGATTCTATTCTATTTAATTTTGCTTATGGAATAGGTTTAGAAATAGAATGACAGAATAGTGGACTGTTTCATTATTTGAAGCTAAAAAATTAATCTCACAACATATATTTTTAATAATTAAAAATGAATGACATGATATATGTAAACATGATTATATATCCAACTCTGTAAGCAGACAACAAATCTACGATAAGACACTTTCAAGTGTAAAAAGTAATGACCACAATTAAGTTCATTCTAGTATTCAATTTGAGTTGCTACCCAAAAAATGGTCAATTGTAATCAGAACCTATAAGCATAAAATCATTGCCTGCTCTGAGTAATAATTAAATATTCCTTTTGTATCTGTAGGAATAAGTAAATAGTATATAGACAAATAAATAATAACAAATAGTACTTTAAATGAACCAGTCATTAATAATGCTTCTCACCCCCCCCCCCCATGATAATCTTGTTTTAATCTGAATAATAAAGCTCTATAGATAGAAAAAAAAAAAAGAATCAAATGAGAGACAATTTTGATTTCCATAAAGATTGGCCTTTTAGTGATAATTTAATTCACATAACAAATGCAATTTAAAAGAATATTAAATAATAATATAATGAAAAAAGATATTTAATCCCAAGTTGTTTTTGTAATTTTAATGAATAAAATTTGGACCAGATTATTTTTTTGTGGAACAGAAAAAAATTAAAAATTTAATTTTAAAATATATTAACAAATTAATGATGATGTCAGTTGGTGGTAAGTGATGTTTTACAAAATAATTTTTATTTGTAAATTATTAATAAATTCATTAGTATTTTATTTATTTGTTTGACATTATAAACATTTTAATAACTTAAAAACTTGATTAA
The DNA here is from genome assembly GCA_028023455.1 of Epiperipatus broadwayi. Lineage (NCBI taxonomy): Eukaryota > Metazoa > Onychophora > Udeonychophora > Euonychophora > Peripatidae > Epiperipatus > Epiperipatus broadwayi. The sequence goes on along the minus strand of JAQFVV010006224.1, from coordinate 6,691,176 downwards.
CTAGTAAATGATAATAAAAATGAGGTAATTTTCATTTGTAATGTGTGAACTATTTTTCCATCAAAATATTAAAAAATGTTTCATTGGGAAAAAAAAAAATCATATATCTATGATTGGTGGAAATTTTTTTAAAATTTTTACAAGATAATTAGCCAGACAGAACTATTTAAAAATTGAATACATAAGAAAATTTTAATGCATGATTGCATGTGAATTAAAAGTTAAATAAATAATAGCTATTTAAGAACAAACAAAATAGTAATTATCAACAACAACACAATAATAACACTTTGTGTCCCATTATGTTTTTTTTTATCATAATAACTAATAAACAAAAAAATGTATTTACAAAATATTACAATTAAAAAAAAAAAGATACCACCATCAGTAATAAATTAGTTAATTGTCCAACAATTGACATTACTATTTTAAATTTTCTGAGTTTTTTTTTTAAATATAAATAAATATACCTCTGCAAATTGTTTAACTTTACACAAACAAATGCCTTTAATGAGTATTATTAATCAAAAAAGAAAGAGGGAATTATGTGCTCTCTAATGATAATTTTTTTTTTTTTTTTTTTTAAAAAAAGGCCATCCGCTTCCATTTTGATAAAGGCATTTAAAAACATCCAGGCACTTCATCTTAATAGCAGATAAAATGTTGAGCAAGATAAAATTCTGAGGACTAAAATTTTCTTTCTTTTTTTGTTTTAATAATTTTCAAAATAATAACAATTTTCATGATAAAATAATTGCATGAGATTAAAGTAAAGAATGAAAAATAAAATATACATATAATTCACCGGTTAAAGGTTTTAAAATGAAAGATAAATGCAACTGTCTCAAGGATAATATTTTTGAGGTTAAAACAACAACAAAAAAAAGTTACAAGAAACTTAAAAATTATTTTTGAACTAAAAACAAAAACAGAATTTTTTTTTGTTAAAAAAAATGCAAATTCACGAAAAAACTACCAAAGATCTAGGAGCAGTCTTGAAGTTGAACCTGCAACTTCTTTAAAACAGACGTGATTTTGAAATTGAATCTAATATTTTTTTTTTTTTTAAAAAAAATTCTATTGACAAAGATAAAAATAAATCATTTTAGATGGACTTGGCTCAATCGAGAAGCTATTGTAAAAAATATATTTTCCAACTGCAATTGGATCCTATGGTCAGTAATTCCTCAAAAAATAATGCAATTGCAGAAGTCTACTGCAAAGAAAGATAATTTTACTCACAAAATTTCATCTTTTTAATCAAAATCTTGAACTCCTTTTTTTTTTTCCCAGAGAGGACATAAATGATTACGTCTAGAAGTAACATCTAGTTTTTTTTTTTTTTGTTCTTTTATATTTCAGCCACTTTTTAGTCTTTCTTATTGTTAATGAAGACAACCAGTGTCTTCTTTATTAGTTTATTAAAATCCAACCACTACACATTTGGTGACAAATACCCATTCTGGTGCAAGATTGAGCAATAAGCACATGAGATTCAAAGGCTCAATAGGTATAATCTTTTATAGTAGATCTCCACAACAAGAAATTATTTAGACATGTTTGGCATATTAGGATTTTCAATTGACATCAAAAGGTGCTGAAAGAGGTGGCTCTTCATCGGTAATAGGTGTATCAATGTCTGAAGGAGAAGGAGAGATGTTTGTTGTAGATCCAATTTCATCAAACTCTGCAGACATGTTGAAAGGCAGTGGTTGGCAAGATGGATTTTCGGTGCTCAAGAGATCCAAGTCTTCAGCTGGTGATGTGGAAGTTGATGACTAATAAATATATATAAGAATTATATAACTAATAGATATACATATAACTATATATAAGCATAATTTTTAAATAATTCATAATTTTTTAATAGCCAATTAATTTAAATCCATCAATAATTCTTCCTCACACCCAAAAAATTACTTAAACTATTAAAATTTATTCTGTAATTTTAATATTTTATTGGCTAAAATTAAATACTTGTCTTTGATTTTAACAAGTTCTCAAATATAATTTTATATTTTGTTATCTTCCTTTTAAAGAAGATTTTAAAATATTAATAAAGTAAAAAAATTATGGAGAGCTAAATAAGATTTAGCACAGAAATTTCCAGACTAAAAAAATCATGTAAGATTCTAAAAATTAGATTGATTTATTTTCTTTAATTTGTTTGATCCTTTTCAAAATGTCATCAAAATTGGAAAAGAATAAATATCTTTATGCTGTTCTTCCATAAAATAATAATCAGAAAATAATAAATTCATTATAACAGCTATATAAATATCATTTTTTTTTATATATTAAAAGCCTTTTTCAGCACCTGATTTGGTGACCTTTTCAAATATTAATAATCTATTACATTAACAAACTATTTCAGACATGAAACCATCTAATATTCAATAATGAAATAAATATAAATAAATATTATTGAAGAGGATTTAAAATCAATACACAATAGTTTATATTTTAAATATAGTAATGAATTTTGATATACTCATGAGGATATAGTAATGAATTTTGGTATACTCATGAGGGTTAAGGTTATAGGTTGTGCAATTTGTGGGTTAATCATGTTGTAATTAAAAAAAGGGTAATTAGTCAAGAAATAATACATTATTCTAAATATGTTGATGATATTTTAATTATTGGTAATAAAAGAGCAATGAACAATATTTATAATGAATTTAATAATAATATATATAATATTAAATTTACAAAAGTAGAACTTGAAGATAAAATTAAATATTTAGATATAGAAATTAATATAGATAAAGACAATAAAATTAAGTTAAAATATTTTATTAAAAAACATAAATTAAGAAAAATTATTCATGTAGATTCACAACAAGCATGGGTGCAAAAATTAGAAGTTATTAAAAATTTTAAATATAGGAATGATAAATATAATATAGATAAAAGTGTAGCTCAGTTACAAAAGAATCAATTTATTAAATTATATAAAGATTATGGATATAATCATAAAACTATTAAAAATATATTTTTTAATTCTAAAACATCAGTAGTGGCTGATAAAATTTCTGAGGTAAATAATGGTAATAATGAATCAAATAAGAAATGGATTAGACTTTTATATTATCCTAAGATATATTAAGATATAACAAAAATTATATTGAAAAGAATTTAAATATTGGCTGGTCAAATAGTAAAAATCTCAATCTAGTAATAAGTAATTATAGGTTGAGATGATATACGATACAAAAAAGGAATTGTATATAAAATTACATGTGGAATTTGTAAAATGATTTACTTTGGACATACTGGCAAACAATTAGAGGTAAGAGCCAAAGAACAATGCAATTAATAGAAGAGATGCTACAAAAAGTATTAAATGTTTAAATTTCATCAAAGATCCAAAAAGAAGACAAATATACATAACATTAAAAATAAATGGAAAATTCTATAAATTGACTTATATATATATATAATTGTAAAAAATGCATGTAATTTATTTTATTTATTGTATTCTTATGATATAGTCAATTATTTTGTAATTACTGGATTTATATATGCAGGTTTTGATTTTTTTTTTTTTTTAAATGATTTATATTATTAATTCTTTGTTTTAAGTTCATTATTAAACACTAGATGGTTTTATGACTGAAATAGTTGGTTAATGTAATAGATTATTAACATTTGAAAAGAGCATCAAATCAGATGCTGAAAAAGGTTTTTAATGTATAAAAAAATTTTGATATTTATATAGCTGTTGTAAAGAATTTATTATTTTCAAAATGTGTATTTAGAAAAAATATCTTTTTTTTTTTTTTATCACTATAAACTAGTTTATAGAAAATTAAAAAAAAATTTTTTTTCTACAAATTTCTGATTTTCAGACAAAAGTTGCAATGGTTTGGTTTGGATTCAGTTATATTCAAATATTTTAAAATAACAGAATATATAAAAATATAAATATTGTATAGCACTATTTTTTTAAGGATAACATCTAATATTGTGCAAAATAATACATATAGATTTATTTAATCTATAAAAATTATTTTCCAAATCTCTTAAATTTTTAAAAATGTACTATTACTAATACACAAAAATAATCATTATAAAAGAACTTACTTGAGAATCTGTTTTATCTTTGGCAGGAGTTTCACTTTCATTTGAAGGTGCACTAAATGGTAAAGTTTCATTTTCTATTTTTATTTTTATATCTTCCTCCTGTGAAATTATAGAATTATAATAGATATAAATTAAGAAATCCTTTGATAGTAAATCAACCTTTAAAAAAAAAAAAGTTTTATTCAATTTAAAATTTATAACTCTTTTTTTTAAAAAACATAGGCAGCAAAGAATTTATTAGTTAAATTATCAGCAGCAGAACATACAGCCATTCCAATTCCAAGAAAAAAAGACATCAAAAAAAATAAAAATAAAATAGTAACAATAGACTAGAAATAAGTTTTGTGATGATTATATAAAATAATCTATGAATCACAAATATATAGAACACAATGAGCTATTATTTTATTTATTTGATATTTTGTGATACTATCTCTTATCTTCTTTTGCAGAAAATATATTGCTCTTCAATGTATTCTATTCAAGACACCAACATTACATTTCTTTAGAATGGTCTTTGATTATATACAGTATATATATAATATCAAATGAAATATAATAAAATATTCTAGAATAAAAACTAAAAAATTCCATATTCCTATATAAAATATAAGTAAAATTTTTGCTACAGCAGCTTACAGCATTTCCCACCATCTTGAATAGAATATAGGAATTTTTTAATATTTATTCTACAACATATATATTTGAGCCACCTTGGAGAAATATTTTCAACAATTTCTGACTTGAATAGTGATTAACTTGAGAATAAGGATCAATTTAAATGTAATGGTAGCTTTTTGAATAGAAAGGTAGATTTTTATAGTGTCATCTAGCATGGACTTGAATGTGCATCTGCTCATTTATTAGTTAAAAAATAGAATATTTTATCACAATAATATAATTACTAGTATTTTGCCAAATTTATTATAAGTAAGACATGGATCCCTATTAATATAACATATAAAAGATATGGAAAAATTTCTTTTAAGAATATTCTATACTTAAAGAATAATGCAGTCCAAATGTGACAATACTGAATTTAAAATTATAAGGAAATATCTTTATTGGTTGGGTATGTTAAAGAATATACTTCCTATACATATATTTTATGATAAAGTTGAGCATGTTTTTTTTTGTGGCAGTTAGGGTAGAATCGTTTTCATTATAATGACTATTTTTAAAACATTCAAAGAATGTACATCAATGACTGCTTTCATTGTGAGGATATTAACTAATATTAAATAAATAGACTAAAAGAAAAATGCATAATATATGTTCTAGCATATGGCACAATTATATCATTTAGAAAGTTATGGAAATTTTTTTAAGAAATTTGGCACTGATATTTAAATCCTTTGAAAATTCTAAATTTCATATAAAATAGAAAGATATATATAAGAAACATTTACAATACCAATGATCTAAAAACAACATAGCTGCAAATTCTAACAATTTTTAAGATATATACGACTTGAAATGTGTGCATGTAAAAGAAATGATAAAGAGGTGTTGTCTAACAATAAACAAAAAATAGAATATAAAAAAACTGATGTGAAAAATAAAAAGATGAGTTTATCAGTAAATTTAGAAAAATTTGCAACAAAAGATGACTAATAGAGAAACACACATAATAAGAGCAAAGAATACATCAGGTTACATATATAAAATACATTTTATTTAATTTCTAGATTTTTTTGTTTTTATCAGGTGAGCATAATGAAAGAGAACAGTCTGACTTTTTGCGCTAAATATTTTGATGTGATGAAGTTGGAATGAGAGATGTACCAATAAAAATATAGAGAAAGATTGAGATGGGTGTGAATAGAAGATATATTAAAAATGAAGACATAAGTGAGAATACAAATACAATAATGGATGATATATGAAGAAAATCTGGTATGGTTACATACAATAAATACATTCAATAATAATTACTAAGAAAGGCATTAGAGTATATACCATTACAGAAACAATAAAGAAGAGCAATAGAATGACAGAAAAGAATGGATTTAATTGTGGTTCAGAAAAATATTTAAGATTGAGAATATGATAAATTATATATTTACAGAACAATTTTCAATAAAATATTTTAATTAAAATAGTTCATTTTTTTATCTCCAGCCTAACATGCAATATTGCTAATTCAGCAGTCTGGATTAATAATTCAATTGGATAAAGAGTAATTCAGCATTACATGTTTTAACTCTATATCACCTCATTATAAATCTGTGTTTTTAAAGCATTCATACACAAGCTACTAGGAAATAAATATGTGTAAATAATAACATATATATATACAAAAATCACAACAATTAAAATTTAAATAGGTCAATAGAATATTAGCAATCTGTTATCAAGGCAACTTCAGTAGATAATAAATGTAATCCAGATTGGTGAAATTGTGTTAATTTTATTTAAACCTTAGCTGTTGTGATGTGATTTACATATGACAATCAAATTAGCTTATTAACAATTATGATTTATTAAATACATGATTATTTATGTGTACATAAAAAAAGAAAATAATACTAACACTGATTAATTTGACTCATCCTTTTTTTTTATCTTCAGTAAAATCTATTTTTAAAAACTTATTAAAATTCATGTTGGCTAATTTAAAGTTGTTTTTTACTTCACACTCCTCACCTCTTCAACTCTAATGAATTTTTCACTAGTTTTATATTACAATAAGTAGGGGTAAAAAAGATTTCTATTTGCATAAAATAAAACTGATAAAAAGAGAAAATAGAAATATGGCAGTCATTTCAATCAGGCACATTAATTTAAATGTATTTACTTAAATGCATTTTAAATTTTATTTTAGAAGATGGGCAAATTCAAGACTAAATAAAAAATCTTGCTAAAATAAATCTTAATTCATGATAAAATAATACTTTAGTGGTTGTGAAAATTTCAAGGCCCCCAAATTGTAAAAAAATATATTTGTAATAAATTAAAGAGCACAAGTTCTAGAGTATGATTGATATCTGATCTCAGATTGAGAAAATTATGGTCATTATTATTATTATTTTACAGGATTTTCATTATTTTAATAAAATAGCCAACATTTTATTGCACTTCACAAAAAATTAATATGGGTATTACAAAATATAATCCAAAGTTAAAATCTGCTTTGCTGTTATTCCACTTGTAACAGTAATAGTAAAATTACTATCTATGCATAATAAACTGAGTAAATTATGTTTTTTTTTATTATTGTTAAGTTATCAAAATAACTATTTTATTTTATACCTACATAAATACAAATACTCTTAGAATAAATTATGTTGAAAGAGTTAAAATTAATATCATCAATGATCAAATGTTATCGCTTAGTTGTAAGTGCTCTACTGCCTACTTACTGGAACAATTAAATAATTAATTGTAATAATAAATTTAATTTTTAAATCTAATGCAAATAATTTAAATAGTATATTATGATATTAAACAAAGTGTAGACTGATTTAAAGACTAAACTAAGGAATACCTAAATGAAATCTACATCATATTGAATCTGCAAAAAAAAAAAAATCCTCAATCAAATTAATATACACGGTTGAATTGCTAATATTTATAATATTAGGTTTGATAATTGATTCTCCTCTTTCAATCACTCATTATCTCTTTTTTTTTTTTGTATCTTACTGTACTCAGTCACTTAGAATAGTATAGAATCAAGTCATTATAAGCATCTCATGTTATTGTTCATCTTCCCACTAACTGTGACAAAGAGATTTCCATTCTTTAATTAATTTTACACACAGCTAGCTATTCTTAATCTAATTTTTTTTAAACTTATTTTTTCTTCAAGATTTGAAATGGCCCAGAATCAATTATGAATGGCTGCTAATGATGGTATTTATTTTGGTTAAAATAAAATAACCAAAATGAAAAATAAAAAGTACTATTACTTTTTTTTAATATTTTGCACAAAACAAATAATTATAACATTAAAATCTGTCTTACTGCTGTTCAATTTGTATTCTTAATATGAATTGCCACATGCACAAAATAGTTCTCAGTACAATACTATATTTAAAAATTAAATAGCTATGACAATACATTGTAAATATTTAATGAACACTAAGAAGTAATTAGAATGATTATTATAATTTAGTTAGTTTATTCCATTAAATACATAAAAAACGCTCAATGGGGGGGCAGACATTTTATTAACTATATTTATATATATTTGTATTATATATAGAATTACTTCCATCATCTTGTTTTAAAATGTTTTCAGAAAAATTCTAACTTTAGTTAAAACTTTCCAATTTCAACTTTGCTATCACATAATCTAATATCCCCTTATTAGATGCATCTAAGAAAGTCACACAAAAATTGCCTCTAAAAGAAGCAGTAGAATTAAACTGGAGAATTTAAAAAAGAAAAAAACACACTTGAGAGATAGCTACTTAAAAAAATCACAAAGATTAGAGAGAGAAAAACAGATATGTCTAAAGTAGCAGATTATGCATGGACCAATGAACATATATGTTCTAACTGGGAAAAGAAAATAGTATTGAACAGAAATGAAAAAAATAAAATTAAAAAAACTGCTCACATAATGGCAAATAAATGTGTGAGTCAATCTACGGTGATAATCCATACTTTAAAACATTTATGACCATATTCTCAAATATAAAAGATCAATAGTTCAATTCCAATGCTAGTACTATCACTGGTCAGACTAGATATATTTGAAAATGAGGTGAATACTATTCAAAACATTTTGTTATACACTAATTTTTATCTTGTTGCTAATAGTTGAATGTACTTGAAAAGTATAAAAAAAGTTTACATTTTTTAAAAAACATTTTAGAACTAAATTATGAAAATAATCCTACATATAATTACAAGTAAAATGCCATATTATGAACTTTCAAACTCTATTTATATATGTATTTAAAAATATATAATTTATTAATAAATTAAATACATATTTTATCATAAAATATTTATATATTTGTGTAAACTTTTGTTTAAATGATAATGTATACTATATTTAAATGCATTATACTGTAATTAACGAATTGTTTTGCAATTTTAATTTTTTTTCTTTTTTGACTTATTGTCATAATTCATTATAAATATACATTATGAGAACCACTATTTCTACAATTAATATATATATATGGAGCTTCCGTGTAATAAAAATATAATAGCTAAATAGCTGATGTTTCAATACAAAATAACAAGTAACTTTCCTCAGAGCTTCTTTCTCAAATCATAAGAATATTGTGGTAAGACTTAAAATCATTACTTTTTACCTTTGTTAATTTCTCCTCATTCTCAAATTCCATTGGTTGAGAAGTTTTAAAAAATATTTTATCCTCCAATAGCTTTTTCCAAATATTGTAAGTAAATGAAAAGTGTGAATTAAAGAAAATTAACAATATTTGGGAAAAGCTATTGGAGGATAAAATATTTTTTAAAACTTCTCAACAAATAGAATTTCAGAATGAGGAGAAAATAACAAAGGAAAAAAAATTAATGATTTTAAGTTTCATACACATTCTTATGATTTGGAAAAAAAAGCAGCTATGAGGAAAATACTTGTTATTGTACTGAAATGTCAGCTATTTAGTTATTATATTTTTATTACACAGAAGCTCCCGGAAATAATACTATGAATTCATCTTTTATCCATGAGAATATTAGAATTAACATATATATGTACATTTTAAAAATCCTTTACTGAATTATTCCATTTTATTTAAAAAAATTTCTAATAAAATGTTTTTAAGGAACTACATTTATTTTCACTTAATATTTTGATAAATGTTGTTTAAAAATAAAAATAAAAACTCTAGCCTTTCAATTATGATTATAATAGTTCAATTTTGTTTGTATTGTTGACTTCATTCCTGGAAAATCCCAAACCATAAGATTTAAATTTCCTTACTACTGCAATCTTAATTACATTTAACATTTCAATATTAGTTTAAAAACAAGTATGTAACTTTTTCCATTATACTTATAATTTTGGTGGGCATATTATTTTATTAATCTAATATCTGCAAATAATAATAATGATGATATTATATCAATATACCTACCATATTATTCTTTTCACTTGGTGTAACAGAACGACTACGATAATGTTTTTTCCCAGGAATATCAGTTCTCATACTTTGCATGTATACTTTCATTTTTTCTACAATATGTTCAGGAACTTTGAAACCAACAACCTCGGTTAACATCAAACCAGGATTATTTCTAGAGAGAAGAATGAACAAAAAAAATTAATAATTTTCCTGATTATTAAACTTTAATAGCTAAGATTATGATATACACAGTCATGTATATTTCTTATTAATAAAATAATTTAAAATCTCTATAGTTTATTTATAATGAATAATATGAAAATAGAAAAAATTAAATTGCTTAAATAAAATTGTAAAAAATTAATTTTGGTGAGCATGTTTATTCAAAATATATTTTTTCAATTAATCAGTTCTAATTGTATCAGATGCAAATAATGAAATAAATTGTTTAAGCTAAAAATCAGAAATTTACAGTAAAAATTGACACTTCCCAAAACAAATATGTAACTAAAGTTGAGCCAAAAGTTTAAATATAATGTTTAATCTTATTGTAATGAGATCAGAATCATAAACTTTTAAAAAATGTCACATATTATAAATATCTGTTCAAAAATTAGGTTTAGATTTTGGTGGCATTATAGAAACATTTTACTATTGAAATATTTAAAAGATTGTAATTGAAAAATAGAGGTAGTTTTAATAATAAATTTTATAATTTATTTCCAATTCTTTAAAAAGATACAAATTAGCAAAAAAAAACAAAACACTTACTACAAAACAAATACATCTATCAAGTAATAATATACTTCTGGTAAGAAAAATACACTCATTTGTTATAAGCAACTTTTACCCATCATTCCATTTCAGAGAAAGGAAATAATCTCCCCATCTAATGATACTTAGTAATTTTTTTCACACTCCTGATTCAGTTACACTAACTGGAAGAATATTGATTAACATTTACGAGTCATTCAGGCAAAACATAAAGCTACAATCATTATATCCTATCAATATCAAAATAATTAAAACAAATTAATATTTTCACAGCAAATCTGCAATTCAAATTCCTTATCCATATACTAAGAAAAAAATTTTTATGTGTGTTTTATTGCATTGATATTACAAATATTTAGCAATCTACAATCACATTATAAAAAATAATTATATGACCAGCCATTTGGAATACTATGATTTTCAAACATCAAACTGAGAAGTCAATAGTAACAATTGCAATCCAACATATTTTTTTTTCTTACATTTTTAACTGGAATCAATCTAAAACTCTTTAGCCTTTAAATTGGTCCATTACTCACTACTATATTAAACCATGCATGATATCTATTATTACATACACAGATTTGCTGATTTTTTTCTTATTTTCAAGCCATATAGAAATTTCCCATATTTTTGATAATAAATTACTTTTTTTTTTACCAGCTGGGAATAGATTCTAAGAATTTTTTTATCTCTCGGATTATCCATTCTCACTAATACATTAATCCATAAAGATATCTATTATTATATTCAGATTAAATATGGCATATCTCAGAATTCTTTATTAGTGACATTAAAAAAGTACTTTAAATTATTTCTGGAGACAATAACTTTTCTATATAGAATTAAATGAAATCTTTTAAGAACAACTTGTAATTAATTATATGTTGAACTATTCTTATCATTTAACATTAATTACTAAATGTTTTTAGACAAATTCAAATTTTATTTGAACTTTTTAAATAATTCAGTTATTAGTAATAACATATAGCTTAGTATATGATATAATATTTTGAATGGTATTAGTCTCCTTTCTTCTTCAAGTATTGCTGGCTTAACCAGTGACGACAGTACTAATATAAAATTTCTATGACTAATGTCTTTTACAGAATAACTTAGTTACAACGCTATTTTACCAGCTCTAAAGGGCACTTGTTTGAATCCTATGATAGTATTGTCATTGACCAAGACAGCAACATCTGAAGAAGAAATGAGAATAATACCACTTGAAAAATCATATAGTAACCTATGTGAGATTTGAAAAGTTTAAATGAAGTTTGAATTTTTTTAAAAACATTTAATAACTAAAACTAAATGAAAGAAATAGTCCAACATATAACTACAAGTAAAATGCCAATAAACATCACATGACTACCACTTCTTATGCTTGTGTATAACTGTTGTAAAACAGGCAAAACTCACTGTACGTATTGCCACACACAGCAAGTTAGAGTAATCAATGGATGCCAGAAGGCTTGTGCATAATAGTGAGTTTTGCCTGTTTTACAAGTAAAATGCCATCATCAAAACTTACACAAACTTTAAGAAAATATTTCTTCTGATAATAACATAATCAACATCTAACTATGTAAGGCTAAATGATATTGATACTATAAGACAGCAAGAGCTCAAAATTCATGGAATTGTAGTGGACTTGATGCTTTTAACTATAATATTATCAGTTCAATTTTTCTCCTTAGTGAGAAAAGATCTCTATAACTGCATGGTATAAATTATTGATAGCAATTCATAGTAGTAATATACAAAATGCAACATTAACTTCAGCATGTTAAGAAAACTTTTTTTTAAAAAAAAAAATATCCACATGAATTGCTAAATTATGGTTGCTTCTGCTGGTCTTTCTATTAAGCATATATATAGTATTTTTGATGTGAAAATAATCCAATGTCAAAAACATCATGCAAAAATTAATGATTGCTGCCAAGATCATATAATTCCTTGAAACTAGAAAATTCTATTTATATTACTAATCCTGCAAACTTAGTTTAAAAAAAAACTTCAGATAGCTTTATTAACGTATAACATAAATATTTGTTTATTTTATTTGTCATATATAATTAACAAAATAATAATCAAAAAATAATAATTCTTTACAACAGCTATATAATCAAATAATAATTTTATACATAAAAAGCTTTTTTCAGCACTTGCTTTGGTGCCCTTTTCAGATGTTACTAATCTATTTAACATTAACGAATCACCTAACATAAAACTATCCAGTGTCTAATAATGGAATTAAAATAAAAAAACAAAACAATAATAATATAAATAATTAAAACAAATCAAAACCCTCATATATAAATTCAATAATTAAAAAACGACGATTATATCATGACAATATTACATGCATTTTTTTTATACAATTATTTGTATCAACTTATATAATTTTCCATTCATTTTTAATTAACCAATTATTAACCAAATTTGTAGAAGTCTTATAAATACTCATACAATTAATCAAATTATTTTTAATATAATGTTTCATATATTTGTCTTCTTTTTGGGTCTTTGATGAAATTTAAATATTTAATACTGTTTTTTTTTAATTATTTATATTATTATTGTTTTTTTTAATTTTTATTTTAATTCCATTATTGGACATTGGATGTGATTCGTTAATGTTAAATAGATTAGTAACATTTGAAAAGGGCACCAAAGCAGGTGTTCAAAAAGCTTTTTATATATAAAATTATTATTTGATTATATATCTGTTGTAAAGAATTATTATTATTTTTTGATTATTATTTTGTGGAAGAGCAGCATAAGGATTTTTATTCCTTTCCAATTTTGATAATTAACAAAAAATTTAATAATCATGAGTAATGATAATATTCCTATATTTATGAAAACTAACTACTTAAATATATGTTTGTCCCCTTGTTCAATAAATTCAACTAAATCACTATTATTCATAATATATTTTTGCTCTGATGTTTGATATTTTTGTATGTTATGAAATCTTAAGTTCAGAATATAGTTATGAAAAACCATTTTTCTAATTAATTGAATTTCCAATAATTCTATATGTAAAAATAAAAGTGTGATTGGCTATAAACTTAAATTATTTATGTTTAATATCTGTCCATTAAGTTGAATAATTAATTTTACTATTTTATGTAATGTATAATGATCTCCACAATGCTTTATACCCTCCATGATGTGATAGCTACAATTATTTTACCTTTAAGTACAAGATGTTCATAAAACACTATCTTATTTAGTTTTAATCAGATGTTTAAAAAAATTATAATATTAATACAATGATACATATATTATTAAAATAAAATTCATATACCTTATTTATAAAGTTTCAATAAGATGGATTTTTTTTTTTTTTGGCCCAATGGGCTAAAATGTTGTAAAGCAATTGAATTTTTGTTCCAATTATTTTGCATGATTTTTTGTTAATTTTTTCATTTCTCTTTCAGATACATATCATTGATGACAAATGAATAGGAAAAAGTTTATGTAATAATATGCAAATAAAAGATATGATATCAACAATATTGACTATTCTTTTTTTCAGAGGCTACAGACATAGGACCTGCAAACTCTAATTCAAAAAATTTATTGCATTTCAACAATGTCAAGTTACTCTTGAAACTATTCTTTCACCACAGAATAATTATGCTATTATTCACAATTGTTTAGGATTATCTCAATAACAATTCTCGGAGTCATTGGATTAGCTAAGGAGAATCTCAATCATGGTAAAGCATTTGTCTCATTTAACACCATTTCAATTTTTTTATTTATCATCTGGGGTTTCATTAAGACTGAAATATAATATAGAAAAATTAAAAATGTAGCTGATTTTTGAAATCATATTATTGAAAATGGTTCAAATGTTTATAAATGAAATACTTAAATGTGTTCTTCAAAACAATTTATCATTTTCAGATCTATAGAATCACTGTTAGTTGCCGCCATGTAAAAAATGATATTATGAAGTGTTAAAAATATTTTTTATAATTCTTATTTCTCAAAATAGACAATTCCTGTCTGTAAAAAAAAAAACAAGTACCCATATGCAAAAACTCAACCAATATCTCAGGAATTTATACAAGAAACACTTATTTTCTTTGTCTTAATCTCGCAAGTAAAGTCACATTAAATCATACATATTGGTGACAGTCAATCATGTAATAACCATTATAATGACAAGAAAGTATAAAATGAATATAAAAAAAATGTCTTGACTGCGTTGCGTTTTTTTTTCAGATGATAACAAACTCCTTCTTTGCAGTCAACATATATAAATATTAAACTAACATGAATATTCTAAAAATTATAACATTTTTCATAACAAATGTAGATTATAAAAAAATACAAAATATTTACTTTTTAATGACATTTAAAAATTTCCTCCGAATATTTAAAAAAAATGATGTATTTTTTCAATTTTTTGATTTTTATTATTGCAACCTTCATTTCAACTCCATCATAATGTAAACATTCATCAGAGCATAAAGTTAGATCATCCCTCTCACTACACATGCATTTTGTTAGTAATTTTTGCTTTTCAGAAACAAGCAGCTCATTTATGTACTTTTAAAAAATTTATCAAAAATCAAAAACTCATCAAATCATATATTTTATGAGATGCCTTTTCCCTCTATCAATTAAAGCTATTTGTGTATGTATGTTTAATGCATAACGTACAGAATAAAAACAACCAAAACATTTACAAAAATTAATATCAGTTTCCCCAATCACTTTTATTTATAGCTTTGCTTTTAGCTGATAGGTTGGCTCTAATTTTGCCTATTTATACAATCTTAAGTAAAGAAAAAATAAATTCTCTAAAACATAATAAGATATCAAAATGATGGTAAAAATTTTCCATTAGAATTAACAAGCATCCAATGGAAATATATATATATCAATATTTCAAAAAACAAAATACTAATATATATATAAAATAAATGGAAACAAACTATTTTTTCTTATGCTGTCAATTTAAATAAACTTTCTCTTTGCTAGATAAATGCAAGAATAAATAGCTGTTTCCTGGTACAAGTTTTTCTGACAAAGAAAAAATGATTCATTTAAAGTCATAGCACTTGAAAAAGTAGTCTGTTTCTGTTTGTTTTACATATATATATATTATTAAAGAAATATATATAATAATAATGCATAGATGCACAAAAATCATACTTGTATTCATCTGTTTCAGCCAAGTCTTTAATATCATCGACCACCAGCATGTACGCTTTCCCTCCTGTAGCAGGCATCAAATTATTTTCATACAACCACTGCTTATCATCCTGATCTCCTGAGTACTATACAAATAAAGAATTTTCATTCACACACACAAAAAAAACACACAATTTTAATATTTACTTACATATTTTATTTTAAAATCAAATTTATTTAATAATTATTCATAACAATTATATTCAACAAATCATTTCCCTGATGTATATGAAGTACACGATTGCAAAAGTATTTCCCTATCTCAAAAACCTATATATTCTTAGAATGTTTACAAATAATATATAATCACAACTAGCAATGATGCATTTTGGGATGAATTAGCATACTTCTTGAATCTTAGCCATTCTTCCCAATGCATATGTTGTAGTTTTTAATTTTGGAATATTTTATAGAGCAGTGATGGGTAATTTATTTCTTATTTACCTCTTAAAACTTTTTGATTAATTAGAAAATATAGCAAAATATATAATATAAAATTATAATTTTATGCAGTTATTTTCCATTCCTAGTTAAACTACTCTGAATGCTATTAATTTTGTTTTATGAAATATAAATGCGTTATTTGTTTTATTATATAATATTTATCCAAAATGATTACTTCCAGATTAATATAAAAATAAGATGCATTATTATATGTTTATTTTATTTAAAAAAAAAAAAAAAAACGTATTTTTTTATATTGATACATAACATTTTTTTGAGAATTCCATGATTCCTAAAAATTCTTCTGCAATTATTCCAGAGGTCACCATGGATTTTGTACCATTCTTATTGAATAGTAATAAATAAAATTCTAACATTAAATTTCATAATCTTAAAGCTTTTTCCTTGATATGAATATAATAGCAAAGAGGTGCAACATTTTATCTGAAATAAATCGGGTTTTTTTTTTTTTAAATGTTGGAAAGAGCTGTGAAAAAATTGTGGAAAACTTGAAACTATTAACTAATTTAAAAGTGTGGCATAATAAAATATTGCATTTGCATTTGTAAATAAAATGCATAGAATATGTATTATTTATTTATATTAATAATACCATCTTACAGTATTGTCAAATATGAGGTTTTTTTAAAGAACATCCTGCATAAGTAATAATATTTTTTTATATACATAAATATAGAATATTATTTAAAACTTATGTATATATAATTATAATATATACAAAATGATTACTAGAGAACTCTGTGTACCAATATCAACATTACTGTATGTACTATTTTTCTGAAAACAAGAAGCAACAAAAAAATTAATTTAATTAAATATATATATTATTTAAATTAATACTTTTATAGTTGCAATGTTTATTATATCATAAAGATATAACAATGGAAATTATATAAATTTTTCTTTCACATCTAGATCATAATTTAAAATTCTGATAAATAGTGACCCCATCATATATGCAATTTCATTTAGTAAATGAAAAATCAAAAAAATTAATAATTTGAATCCACAAATATCAAATGAATTCACATACACAAATGGTATCATAAATCATTTCAGTCAGTCACTTCTTTATCACATACTACGTTTTAAAGTTTTTTTAAACTTGGGCTATCGCTGCTGTGAATAATTAAATAAATTTTTTATTTAAAATAGCTCCAATACATAAAATTAATGACTATAGTAATTCTGCCAATTAAAATTAATTGATTTAGTAGTTGTTATGTTGTAGTACGATTAATATTAAGAAAAATACGTGTGAAACTGTGTGTACTCCAGAAGTTAAAAGTGTTAAATAATTACAGGTGAAAGTAAACGAGTTGATTTAATAAAAACGAAAATTAGAAATTACAAATAGTTTTTCATATATATATTTTATAAAAAGCAAGGTGTAAAATAAGATGGAAGATCCGAATAAATAATTAATTAAATGAAGGATTAAAAATGTAAAGAACAATTTAATTAATTAGTTCAGAAATAATCCCAGAATACTTTTGCGAATAAAATTGTTAAGGAATAAACAATAGAACAAAAAAGAGATACAATCTAGCGGGAAAAAGTCAAGTCAGTGTCAGTCCTGTTTTTCAGAAACACTTATGTGTAGCGTGAATTTCGGAACAGGACCAACGATGGGAGGAGAACCAGATATTCGGGTCTGAAGGTAATAAAGACTGACCTAGGGTTTATACAGACTATACCTGTCTTATTATTATTTTTGTAAGCCTTACAGGCGCTAGTAAACTACTTATAATCCTGTTTATAAATGCTTGTTAATTTTTATACTAATAAAATCTTGTATCTGTTAAGTGAGATATCTTAATTTCATGCAAGAGAGTAATAGTTACTTGAATTGGATGTGTTTGATTATTTCTCGTAAGTAACATTAAATCAAGTACATCACAGTAGTGAAAGAAAGAAAACCATCTCCAAAATTGCCAGATGTTTAAAAAGAACACATCACTTTGTGAAATGTTGCGCTGGTTTTTTCCATAATTGTATTATTCCAATTTTTTGTTAAGATCTTTACATGTATAATTTTTAAATTAAACTGTATCATAGGTATGTTAGTATGAAGATTTTCATGGATTGCAAATATAAATGATATGATTCGTATTCATTCGTAAATGATTTTTATTATAAAAATAATTTTATTATGTTCAAGCCAAAACTTCTGTATATTTATAATAAAAATCATATACAAATGAAGCCAAAAAATATATCATTTATTAAAAATTATATATATACATTTTTCTATTTTAATAATTTCATAATTATAGAAATTATTTCAATACAATAATTGATTATTGTAGTTAAATCAGTACTTAAGTAAGTAAAAATTCAGTAAATATCTGTCCAAATATTATTTAGTTTCAATCTGTTATGAAATATTGTATACAAATGAGCATAATAGATGCAATTTTCAGTTTACTTAGTGTACTATTTTTTCTTTCTTTTTACAACTATGACTAAGTATTACACCAGATTTCCAGTTTGCTACTTAAGATACTAAGCCTATCATTTCCTTCATAATGTAGTTTTGATATTTTTCTATAAAGCATTTACCTCTAAAGAGTAATTTTGATTTTGATTTACTTCTGCCACAGTACACATATTACTTTCTCTCAATATTACCATTATTATATTATGAATGTTCTACTATAAAATAAAATAAAAGAAAAATTCTCAAATTGTATTATAGATATGTTATAAATAATAATAAAATCAAACAACTCTGTGGATAAAAATTACATCAGAATTCATTAATGCCATGTAAGCATCTGCATCAATACATATGTTTTTGGTCATGGGCATCATTGCCTAAATTTGCTTCCTACAGACCAGAGATGGAAATGGATTAATTTTTCAACAGCTTTGCTGTTAGATTTTACTAGCATTGAAATAAATTTAACTATAAATGTCTCTTATGCATATAAGCAAATGAAATATTACCAGACTATATTATATTAAATTACCATTAAGTAAATAATTATTAAAATGAGTAAAAATTGTTTATGCATATGTAAATAATATTGGACAAATATTACAATGGATGTAGAACAATTCAAAATTTATGACATATTAAATGATTATCAAATATATATATTGGTTAAATTACCTTGAACAATTCTGGATGCTTTATATACAAACGCCCTCTTGTAGCTCCCAAACCTAAAGCTCTATAAATTAATATATAAACAAATTTAATGACAATTTCTAAGTCATGTGTAAATATAAGTATCAACAAATCCCCCTTCCCCTCCATATTTTTTTCAAACTTATAAACCTCAATCCATTTTATTTAAAGGCTAGTCTCTATAAATAATTCTAAAAAATAAAATAAAAAAGATTTTATAGCAATGATAAGTAAAATCCCATTAATAAAAGTATGAATTTCAAAGATTTGGAAATTGATATTTGATCCCATAATGAGTTAAGTAAATTATAATCACTATTAACTTGACAGTATTTTTATTATTAATTTAATAAATAACCAGAATGATTAAGTTTTGATCATTTTCTTATACTTTATAAAAATATGACAATTGCAAAATATTTAATTACTTATGACATTAAAATCGGTTTAATTATTTTATGTTTGTAGCACTAATAAATTTGTCTTTAAGTTCTCTAGATCAGATTTAAAATATAATATGATTCAATGAAACAATAACATAAACATATAACGAGCTAATAGCACAAACAGGCCAATCAAATATCTAATTCAGTAAATTCAACTGTTCAAAATAAGTTTTAAAAACAAAACACTATAAAACTGAAGTTCATTTGAAAAACAAAATCATGATCAGAACAATAATTAATTGATCTGTAATTACTCTGACAATAATGCACATTGATTATTATTTGTAGAACACAATCAAATATACTTAAAGTTTTAGGTAGAAGCTTACAAATAGTTTAGGATCTTTTATAAGACTAGTCAATGTAGTTATAGATTTATTAGAATGAGTCACAGTATTTCTCTAACTGACTAATTGCATTTGTAATCTCACAATCATAATGAATAACAAATTCTTATAACTGATGTAATTATATTATTATAAGTAAACACAATAAACGTTTTGATGCTTAAAGCATTTAGAAGTATTTCAGATATTTATTTAGTTAGCATTATTTTCCAACAGCAAAACATAATATATGCAATAAGAACTAATAATACTACTTATGCATATTAATTTACTGGAATTATTTTATTTTACATCTACATAAATTTAGCAATTATAAAAATAAATTGAAATGCAAGAACAAATTATGCTGAAAGAATGGCAAGCGATAGCAAATCAGCTCAACAATGAATAAATGCTATTGCATAGTTATAGTATTCTATTGCTCAGTAGCCACTTTCAGTAAAAAAACTTATAAGACATATATAAATTTATTTAATTATTGGAATAATTATAACAGTAAATCTATTTTTTTATTCTAATACAAAGATTTAAATAGCATATTGTGATTTTAAATAATATAAAGATTGATGTATAATCAAAACTAAGGAGTTTATCATTTTTATGAAATGATGTTCACATAAAAAATTTTGTAAAAAATAATCTAAAAAAAAAAGTGGATTTGAAATAAAAAAAGAAAATATTGATTGAGTTGAAAATTAGACGTAGTTTTACATGTGACAATACATACTGCATAGGATCTAAATCTAATTTATTTATATGAATATTTAATATTCAAATTTTTTTTATAACATCTTTTTAAAAAAATTACATTAAAATTAAAAAAAAAACCATTAAATTAATACGCACTCTTAATTAAAAAGATTAATATTTATAATATCATGTTTAATATTCACTATTTCGTTCCTGTTATTCTTATCTTTGGTTTTTTATTTTACTATTATCAGTAAGTATAGCCTGTCATTTTGAACCTTCTTATCATGATAATGGGATTATGATTTTGAGCAACCACACCATTCATTAATTGTAAGATTTATCTTTTTATTCTTCAGAATTTAAGAATGGTCTATTAACAATGATGGTGAGTGATAAACATGTTTAATAGTTAAAATCTTTATTGAAAATGTGTCGAATATTATAATATTTAATAATGTATATTGATATATAAGATTTTAAAGAAATCAATATTACATTGCTGTAAAGTAACATCTGTAAGAATTCCAATGTAATCTTTTGTATATATTTTACATAAGCAAAAATCAAATATTACATTTTCATTATTTTTTTAATAAAAATATAGAACTGATTAATTGAATTATTATTATTGTTTTTTACATAAATTCATTCCATTTATACCAATAGTAATAAAAACATGTAAAATGTTTTATGAATTTTTTTTTTTGCCTTTTGTTAAATCACTAATCTGAATGATAATTTACTTCTTAACAATGAATTTTTAATAATTTGAATAACAGATTCATCATTAGAATAAATCTTTTTAAGACAACCTGTGAATTATCTTACAAAAATCCAAGTTACAGTTTTCACTAAAAGAATACCGATTATCCTGAAATATGATAGTATATTCTTATATTAGACATTAGTATGTACATGAATCTTAAAAAAATTCCAAAAAGCAAAATTAATGTACAAATTTAATTCAGCTCTGTTCCTTCTTTCATATTTTTATTAGCATAATGAAACTGTTTCAATTTTTTTACTGTTGCTCCTTTTACTTCATTATTTTTAATCATATAAGCTATTATCAATAGTTTCTCAGTTATCAAATTTTTGTTTGGCATATCACATTTTCGGATTTCGTGCATTTGTTGGTCTTTTTTTTTTTTTAAAAAGCATAACATTTAATACAATTAAAAACAGTAACACACCTCCTTTAATTGATTTTTTCATTTGGTTTTTATTTGCTGTTATTTTTTTTTTTTAATTTAAGAAATAAAAAAAAAAAGAAATTAAACCATTACGCTTTCTAGTTTATTTTGGGAGGGGCGGGATTTCCTTTCTGCGTTCTTACTTTATTTTTTTTGTTATTTTTAGTTTGTGAGGTTGGGCTGGGGTTTTTAGCTCTGCAGGACAATCTCTAACATCAAGATAATTCTCATTAGGTATCAGTACACAAATTAGGATGTTTACAACTTATAAAAAAATGCACAATAACACAGTTATGTATATTTTAAATCAAGCAGCCATCATACCACACGATAGCGATATATAAATTCTCACAATTTGCATAAAGAGTTGCAATACAAGGCAAGCGGGAATTTTCTGTGCGTTCTCATAGAAACCGCGCCATCTAAGAAGGGAAAAACCGGAAATCTTCGGTTTGCTAAAGTCGCCGTCAAGTGGCCTTAACCGGCAATTTTGGTTTGAGGCATGTATACGGCGTAATTCTTCTGGTTTGCAGAAAAACAGTGCCATCAAGTGGCTTGTCCGGTGTAACGAAAAAGTACCAAATTGAGTAAATCATAGAATGAATAAATCAATCCAAATATCAGTAATAAACCCAATAAAAGCATTAGTGTTAAAAACATTTTAATAAAATGTCAAATAATCCAAAAGCAAATCACAATATCTTGATGACTCCACCACAAGAATTAACTATGAATAGTACTGTTATTAAAAAATAAGAAATATTTTAAAGATCACAATATAACTAACCTTTATTATTCATACAGTTTGAATGAAATATGTGGAAATAGTATTACCATTTATTATCTCACCTAGGAATATAATAATCAATTAACTTCAAATTCTGCTATATATACTGACATAAACTTATAATTAGTATTGGCAACACAGTTCATCAAAAGCCATCTTAGGTTTGATTATAACCCAACAATGGCATCTTAACATAATCATCAGTTATCATAGCCACACTCTACTAGATGATTATATAACTTGGTTAATACATTTTATTTCTGATAAAAATACATCACCAACTTCCAACTCCATTTCAGCATTGGTTAATTAAACTTTTATGCAATAATTTATTAGACTGAATTTTTCACATCTGTGACATGAAATGGTTTTTTCCTTTTTGCAACTTAGATATGGTAAGTGCACTTTCAGTGGCAAAAAAATAATAATAATAATAGTGTAATATGGGAATGGGAAATAATAAAATTAACAAATCATTCATTTCTTCAGTTCTCACAATATATGATAAAACAAAAAATTCTATTCAACTGCCTTCTATAGCTAGTTGAATAACCAGTAACTACCAGATATTAGTGCATTTAAATTCCAGTTCTAAGATCAGTTTCTATTCTTGTCTTTATCAATTAGACTTGGGATTTCAAAGCTAGAAATAACGCAGTTATAACTACTTTTAATTCCATTTTGCTATTCAAATCTAAAATTCAAACACCTGAGGTTTTGAAGCAAAGCCAATACTGATCTGACTTCAGATCAATAATTATATATTTTATTAACTCTGATTGAAGCAGATTTGCTTAAATTCAAAATCTCAGAACATTTTAAATTTTAGAGCTGAATAGTAAAATGGAATTAAAGATGGTTGTTGGATGCACAGCTGCATTATGTTTAGTTTTGAAATCCCAAGCCTCTTTTGATAAATACTGAGCTGGCATTTAAATGTAATAACATCTGATAATCACTGACTATTTATATTAGCTATTGATGACATTTGAATAAACAGCTGCTCTGGTTTTATCATATATTGTGTAAACTGAAAAGTGAGCAATTTGTAGTCAGTATTAATATTTTTAGCAGGGTAAAAAAGAAGTCTATAGTTAATAAAGGAATGAAGATACCAGAATATATAGTAACTAATCTGAGTAGGGTACTTTCAATTCAATTTTTTTATCATGGAATAGAAATTTAGAGTTAAATGAGGTTACTAGATGCATATCGGCATTATTTCTGGCTTTGAAATTCCAAGCTTAATTGATAATGGCAGACTAATTTGGAGATTTAAATGCACTGGCATTCTGATAATTACTAATTACTTAAGTTTGCTATAAATGACACTCTAGTAAGAAGCTGTTCTTGTTTTAAAATAACAGTATGAAAATCAAATTTGGAAATTCTACTTTTTCTATTTTTCTTCATATATTGAAATCTACATTATAAGTCTAAGCATGTGAAGAGACATGGAGAATGAAAAAATATCTATATCGTATATTGCTTGCAGTTGAAATTATTTCCAAAATAGAAACAAAAAAAAAAATTTGCGAAATGATAGATAATGTTAATAAAAAAAACAACAACAAATACACAAAATACTATATAAGATAGATAAAACATAGATATAGTAAGATGAGTGATGATAAAAACATCGAAAACAATAGAGAAATAGTATGCTCAGAGTAAAAATGCAATGAAAACTTAAACTAGAATAAGAAGCAAATGAAATAGATAAATGAAGAAGTGTAAATAAAAGATTGAATTTAATATATATTTTGCTATTTTTTGATTAAAAAAAAAAACATAATTCTTATGATAAAATATTTGTTAAGAGTCATTTTTATTCAGTTTGTATTCTTCACTGCTGTTTAATTCAAAGAAGGATTTATTCCTCATTTTTAATAACTATTTTTATACTAATAATAATTATTATGTAAATATCCCCATTAAGTCTCCACCAAAATTATAATCTACTATTGAATTAAAATAAGTAAATAAAGGGAAAAAATATTGATATATCTATCTATCTCAACTTCTCAGATAGTTTCTGTAACAATTACTAGAAACTGAATTTTCTTGGAATTAATTTTATTAATTAAATGAAATAAATTTTGAAATTTTATCAAAGTGAACTTTTAAGCATTATTGCTTCTGTTTGTATTGCCAGAAAAAAAAAAAAAATACTTATTGTTTGCTGATGGAAATATCTATATTTTCACTTTGTTTTGAGATATAATTTTAATACCAAATATTGAAAATTAATCAAATACTTCTTTATCATGATGAACTAATGGATATTTTTTAATATTGCCTTATTATGTCACAAATAACACATACAAACATGCACATAAAATTTAATAAACATACTTATTTGCTTTAGCTCCCATGACAAATAATGTGTCTTTGGTCAATCGTACAGGATCCCACTAAAAAGAAGTTTTATATATAAAAAAATCTATTTATAAATTTATTGTTAATTTGAATAAAATAATTCTTTTAATAAAGATTAATTCTTAGTAATTATAATAATCCACATTTAAAAATAAATATATACAAAATTACCTTTGGTCCCTCTCTTTTTGTTGGTTCATGAAATTTCCCTTGTTTTGAAGGAGTAGATCGCCTATGAAATATAAGTGCATAATATGCAAACATGATTATGAAATT
The DNA here is from genome assembly GCA_028023455.1 of Epiperipatus broadwayi. Lineage (NCBI taxonomy): Eukaryota > Metazoa > Onychophora > Udeonychophora > Euonychophora > Peripatidae > Epiperipatus > Epiperipatus broadwayi. The sequence goes on along the minus strand of JAQFVV010006224.1, from coordinate 6,665,333 downwards.
TATATAAAAAAGAAAAATCACATACAAGAATGAAAAATTCTAATTATCCTATTTTAAGCAATCTAATGAACTGTAAAATATTAGAAATTAATATTAAAATTTTCAGAAATTTTGGTCTACTTATTACTAACTAGCTATATTTTGCAAACTAATGAAACAAAACTAAACAAAACATGAATTAATTATGGAGTCTTAAGATGATAGTCACATTACCAAAATAAGACCCTCACAATAAATAAATGATCAATAATGTATTTGCCAAAACAATAATTATATAACTGTCTTATAAATCAATGAACATCACATGATCACCATTTATGCTTGCTTATAACTATTATTAAAACAGGCAACTCTCCATACAACATTGCCGCTCAGTGCAATCAATGGATTCCAGAAGACTTGTGCATAAAATTTCCATCTAATGCCTACTCATCCAATACCCTTAGACGAGTTTCTGGTTTGTGGACTTCATCAGTGAGGAGCCTTGGATCTGAGAACACTGCACCTAGATCTTAGGATCTAATACAACTCTACAGGAGCCATCTTTTATCTCTACTTAACTACAAACTATGAGTCTTAAGTTGAAAATGCAATAATATTTTCAATCTAAGTTCATTAGCTTATATAATCATATAGGTCTGAACTCAGTTCAGTACCCACACATTTTGGTGTCTTTGGTTCTTTAATAACCATAACTACCACTATCCTATTAGGCAGGATTGGTTTTAAGCCAATAAACATCACATGATCACCATTTCTTATGCTTGCTTATAACTGTTATTAAAACAGGCAAAACTCTCCATACAGTATTGCCACTCAGTGCAAGCCAGAATTAATCAATAGATGCCAGAAGGCTTGTGTATAAAATCGCCATCTAGTGCCTATTCATCCAATATCTCCAGACTAGTTTCTGGCCTTCATCATTGAGGAGCCTTGGATATGAGAGCACTGCACCTAAATCTTAGGATCTAATGCAACCCTCCAGCAACTACCTTTTATCTTTTACTTAATTACAAAACTATGAGTCTTAAATTGAAAACACAATAATATTTTCAATCCAAGCTCATTAGCTTATATAGTCATATAGGTTTGAACTCAGTTCAGTACCCATACATTTTTCAGTGAGGAGCTTTGGATCTGAGAACACTGCACCTAGCTCTTAAGATCAAATGCAACCTTCCAGCAGCCACCTTTTATCTCTACTTAACTACAAAACTATGAGTCTTAAATTGAAAACACAATATTTTCAATCCAAACTCATTGGCTTATATAGTCATATAAGTTTGAACTCAGTTCAGTACTCATACATTTTGGTGTCTTTGGTTCTTTAATAACTGAGTTCAGACCCTATATGACTATATAAGCTAATGAGCTTGGATTGAAAATATTATTGTTTTCAATTTAAGACTCATAGTTTTGTAGTTAAGTAGAGATAAAAGGTGGCTGTTGGAGGGTTGCATTAGATCCTAAGATCTAGGTGCAGTGCTCTCAGATCCAAGGCTCCTCACTGATGAAGACCAGAAACTAGTCTGGAGATATTGGATGAATAGGCACTAGATGGGGATTTGTGCACAGGTCTTCTGGTATCTATTGATTACTCTGGTATGCACTGAGTGTCAATACTGTATGGAGAGTTTAACCTGTTTTAATAACAGTTATAAGCAATCATAAGAAATGGTGATCATGTGATGTTAATTTTAAAACCAATCCTCCTAATAGGATAGTGGTGGCTATGGTTATTAAAAAAACAAAGACCCCAAAATGTGTGGGTACTGAATTGAGTTCAGACCTATAAGCTAATGAGCTTGGATTGAAAATACTGTTTTCTACTTAAGACTCATAGTTTTGTAGTTAAGTAGAGATAAAAGGTAGCTGCTGGAGGGTTGCATTAGATCCTAAGATCTAGGTGCAGTGCTATCAGATCCAAGGCTCCTCACTGATGAAGGCCACAAGCCAGAAACTAGTCTGGGGATATTGGATGAGTAGGCACTAGATGGGGATTTTATGCACAAGCTTTCTGGCATCCATTGATTATTCTGGCTTGCACTGAGTGGCAATACTGTATGGAGAGTTTTGCCTGTTTTAATAACTGTCTTATAAAATATCTGATATTTCTTTGACATAGTTTTCTTAACTATTAGTTTATGAAAACAATTAATTCATGTGTTCTGTATTTAAGGAATTAGTAAAACAAGCTTATTATTAACAATATATTACAAAAAAACCCCACAAGATAAAAGCGTATTTTTAATCTGTCATATCTAATTCATCAGCCTCTTGATTCCATCTGAAAAAGGAAAGTTATTTTGAAGCTTTTGAAATTATATGTATTCTTTTATTAAATTAAACTTTCTTTCCATGTAATTTCTTCTCTGGTACACACTTATCATTAAGCGATGCCATTACTCTATCACACAAAAAAAAAAAAAAATTGAATGCAGCATACTATTCAAAATATGGTATAAGTTAAAAGGAGTTTCACATTTAAAGCCTGAGAAAGAGTAGCTGTGTCATTACACTTGTTACATGTGTTATTAATGTTGATGGAGACGTGATTGTACTTTAATTAATGAAAAGGCCTTTTTTTATATTTCACTTGTATAATTTCTTATAATAAAATTCCAGACTGTACATATACAGTAAAATCATATATAAATATTATTTCATATATAATGGGGGCTCTGTAGTGCAAATACTAACCCATCTGCTGCCCATGCCTCTGGCACGGGGTTGAATCTAGCCTAACTGAAATTAAAATTTTTTTCAACAAATTTGGATTTTTCATTCAAGTAGCCAACAGTTAATAACCCAATATTGTTTGCAAATAAGTATTTAATTTTTTAGCTAGAGGATAGGATTGATAGAAAGATCTTTGCCCTGAAATGGAATATTTAAAGGCTGTTTTACCTGCTATATATATAAGCCTAGAGCGCAAACATTATCAAATGATTAATTAAAGATTTTAAATTCCTTTGTCCAAGATAAAAGTTATTAATTATTTATTTATTTCATTATTCGTTTATTAACGAATTTTGCCTTTTAAATTATATTTGTTTTATTCTATACAAATGTTTTAATCTCTAATCTGAAAATATTCTTTGAAAATAAGTACTTAATATTCTTAACACTATATATTTGATCAGTCGTAAACTCATTAATATACTTAGATAGTGCTGGGTCCGTAACTGTGACCGGGTGACCAGCAAACAAAATATACAATTAATTTGACAGCCAGCAACACATATATATATATACATATAGCAATAACAATTTATTGACAATTAAAGTTATTAAACGGCCCTTCACATATATATATATACAGTTCGCACTTGAACAAATCTAATTCCACAATTTAACTATTGAATAACAATTAATGTTTATACAACTTAGGTAAACTATTATTCACTTTACCTTCACTAATATCTATAGTTTTTATAAACAACCCTCGAAGTCTCGTGAGGCGTTCAAAATAATAATAAGACCGAGATGGTCCGTTTAAAATAATAATAAGACTGAGATGGTCTGTTTAACACACTAATCAGCTTGGTGATCTACAAGAGCCGAGATTCTGGGAATGAAGTCCTCCAATGATGATCTTCACTGCTCTTCAACTTATGGACAAAGTGATGGTAGCAGCAACCATAGAAAGAGCCCACAGTCCTTTTTCTTTAGCTTTTTATATCCCCATTCTTTTGTCTTATCTTTTCTGGAGTAATTAGATTTAGCATTTGTTGTCGTACAAATAAATTTCTCTTAGGAATTTATTTCCATATAAGGTGCATTTTAAGATCTATACAATTAATTAGTCTCTTAGGAATTTATTTCCGTATAATCTAAATTTTAAGATCTATACAATTAATTAATATATACATGTCTCTATTTATTTTTAAACTTCGTTTAATTTAAATATTTCTATTATCGATTTATTTAGCAGTATTCTTAATTCTCTCACTCTACACACATTCTTGAAAGATGAATAAACACTTGAAAAATACAAATAATCCCCAAGACGCATTTCATGCTGAACTAGCACTCTTCAGTTAGTCAGGGCATTCGTGGACTAAATTTAAATGAATCTATAAAAAAAAAAACATTACTTATAAAAAAAAAGAATGGTGAAGTTGGGTAATTCCATGTATTTATATTTTATTAAAACAAAAAACAGATATATTAATCTTTAACTGAGTTCTAAACTTTAGGATAGGAAGAATGTCTAATTTAATAAATAATTAGTAACAATCATTAATATATTTATCGTGACTGGTATCAAAGTTGACACTTGTAAATCAAAGTGCATTAATTTGGTACTAAATTGTGAACAAATGGTGAAAACATAAGAGATTGTGATTTGGATCAAATGATCAGTGCTAGTTTAGAATGAAACGAATCCTGGGAATCACTAACCTTTTTTAAATGTTTATATTTGGATGAAAAAAAAAGATATATTAATCTTTATTTGAGGTATTTAATGTATTTACATGAAATGATTGATATCAAAGTTGTGAGTACAGAAAGTTTGACATTTGTAAAGCAAAGTGTAATATATAATAAACCAGTGTTGAAGTATTAATCTTGATTATATATATAAACTAAAGTGACAAAAATATGTAAGTACTAATGCATACAGTTATATATATTGTAACCAAAATGATCAATCATCAGCCATTTGCAGCCAGGGTACACTACAAAGGCTGATTACAGTATTAACTATTGGTATACCAAATAACTTAATTGAATGGTGTTTCTTTTGATGATTAACTATCCCGTTTTACGATTCAGTTCTAAACTTAATTGTGACATAATTATTGGATATCCAATGGCCGACCAAGAACAAGATTGAATAATCTATGTAACTGAATTATTACACAATGAATCTAGACTATTAAACCGAATAATAAGAATCAGTCAATCTCATGGCATAAAATACACTCTAGATAAATTCTGGTTTAATATACAAAATATTACGTGGGATAAATGCTTTGTGATAGGAAGAAAGTATTAAGAATCTAGTTATTCCTTCTATAATCTAACTATGGATCACATTTAAAGCAATGATACTCTCAGGGATAAACAGGGGTCTTTTATAGTTTTGTAGAATGAATTCACTAATAAACTGGCTAGCGAATTTATTAACTTGTTACTTAATATAACAAATATCAACAAACAATAAACTCTTAACAATGCTAGAGAATTAATAGAGCAAAGTAGTGGTGATGCAGATAATAAAAGGAAATTTTATTGTATCACCTACACCACAGAACCTTTCAATTATTACTAATTTAATAACAACATGCGATTTAGACATATGTTATTTACATACATTGCTGATAAATTATATTAACATCTAGAAAATTGCGGTGTAGTAAATCTAAGATTTCGCGCTGTAATATTGTAAATTAAAAACTCATTGAGTAATAAATGGATATGTTTATATCTTCAAGCTTTCAGGCCAAGATGCTTAAGACTGGCTTATATATATATAAAAAGTTAAGTAGAGAAAAGATTATCATTCTTTTCTTGTCAAAATCTCTGTCATGTATCAAGGTCTGATCGTTCTTAAGACAGCTGTTTAAAATCTGATTGGCTGTCTGAGAGACAATGGTAGGCGCATGTGAAAGACTAGCAACCTTTCAATTATTACCAAAGAATACCCATAAGCAAAGTTAGAGGTGATTATCTGAATGTCTCTGTAAATCTTACTGGCATCATCTTCAGGAACAATATACGCTCTGATACCTAAGATTTATTTATTACGTATGATTTCTGGCTTTGTGTGAGATAAATAGTAACGGCACAAATGAATAGATTAAAAAAACAACATTTATTTATAACTTAACAATATTAACATAATGATTGGTAACATAATATAGATAAAATTAAATGGACTATAAACCATAATCACTATCATATATGGTTTTCATCACATGGATGGTGTTCATTAATCAAAAATATACTATATTATAAAACTATATCTGTAATAATCACATACATGAATTTCATTAATAATTGATTTCTGGCTTTGTGTGAGATAAATAGTAACTGCACAAATGAATAGATTAAAAAAACAACAACATTTATTTATAACTTAACAATATTAACATAATGATTGGTAACATAACATTGATAAAATTAAATGGACTATAAACCATAATCACTATCATATATGGCTTTCATCACATGGATGGTGTTCATTAATCAAAAATATACCATTATTATAAAACTATATCTGTAATAATCATATACATGAATTTCATTAATAATTTCACATATCTAATCAGTAGCACCTCCAATACATCCAGACCAGATACAATGTACTTATACAGAATTACAATTATGCTGACAACTGTCAGAATTGATAGAATTTTAAGATTAACTATGATGATCACTAATCAAAATTATACTCAACTTAGCTTACATTTAATATATCTAACCTACAATAATTATGATCAATAATACACTTGGATACCCTTGGTGGATATCAATGCGATTTAAACATGAAATAAGGGAAATAACTCAAACATCATAATGTATGGAGACTCCGCTCTACATATATTTATATAATAAAAGCAATAATATAACTGTGGATACACTCATCCACATAAAGGGAAACAAACTGGAAGTACTCTCCAAAGTTTTTTTTTAAAACTGTTGCTAGAGTTTAATGTGCTTGAAGAATGTTCTGCGGATTAACCACCAGCGCTGGAATAAACTCAAAGAACACAAAAAAAGACTCTAATAATGATCATTCTGCGGATTAATCACCAGCACAGAAAATCATCTAACATTAAATAATATTACACTTGTTTCTTAGCAGATGAGAAACACAACACCCTTATTTATGAATTACACATTGGAAGGCGAGTCTAGTAATGCAAATGAGACTTCAGACATAAAATACAACAAATCTTATTACAAAACACCATTTATGTACCAGCTGACCATAGATCAGAGGATATAGAATAATATCTTATGCTATTCAGTTAGTATAAATATAGAACCATGGGAGGAAGGATTGGATTAAGGTATGATGTGGGAGTATGTTTTATATATTTGTTGGCTAAACCATAAACTATTGCGCAAACACTGTTTTGAGGTTCAATTCTTTAATTTAAATAAACAAGAAATATTTCAAATAAACATAAATAAAATCCAAAATGTGCATTCATTGGTTATTACACTGGGTTCAAATACACCTTAATTAGATATGTTGACTTTCAGACAACATACCTAGTAATGTAATCTAAAATCAATAAGAAATATAAATTGAGTAAATTTAACTTTAAGTATTTAAAATGTAATTTGAACTCAATTATGAAGCTCCTTTTGTTCTCATTTTAAAATACGCATCGGTCAATTAATTAATTTGCATGTAGACTTTTGGAAGGTCAAATATTTTAGCGAAATAGAGAAGATTTAGATTTATTATTTACAAGAGAAATAAATGATAATCCAAGCAAATAATTACACCACTGGGGTCATAACAGCTAAATAATAAAATAACAACTGTCGTTTGTTACAATAAATATTTTATAATAATTTTATAGAATAATTAAATTGCAATGTTGTTCATTACACTAATTTACGTGGAGTTGTAATTAATTCGGCTTCATTTATGCATTGGCCGCTCATATATAATGCTGTCATATATATTGGATTTATGAAATTAGAACACTTTATTTTAAGTTAAACCTATCTTTCCATTTCATTTGTATAAAGCTTTATCACATGGGTACAAGTTCATGAAAGTAGACATCAGATTAATATCATTTTTCAATTCATGCATATAGAATCGTGTTGAAAGTAAATGAGGCAAAATTTTATCTAAGGTTAAAATAGCTTATAAACAACAAGATCGATCGATCTTTGAGAACTTTATTTTGATTGCCTCAGTCAACAATAATTTCCAGGAATCCTTATGGCAGACCTTTGAAAGATTATTGGCAATTGATTTAGTTGAAAAGCACACACAGATTATTAAAGTTTAGCTGGAAATATTAACATTAGCTTAAATTTTGTAAATATAATTCTTACGAGAGGTTTTAAATTTAATTTTTTCTTTTATCTCCACACAATTTAATATTTCATTTTTAAAAAGAAATATTCACCAGGACCATGTTTGACAGTAACAAAATAATAATAAAAAAAATTAATTCTATTATATATTTGCTGCTGTTATAGCAGTTCTTCAATATTTAAAAAAAAAAAAAAAACTTTTAGGCCGTTCTAAATTTTTATCTAGCCAATCAAAGTCCTTCTTTGCATCTGTTTAAGAGAATAAAAATGAAAGAGAGAGAAAAAATGTTTATATCATAAATTAATTCAAAAGAAATTAAATAAATTCAGCAATCAAACTATAATAATCTTTAGGGTTATTAAAAACAAAATAAATAGTAATTTAATTGCCCTTTGGTATTATCTTACTATATCTGAAATTTTGTTTCTTTACTTTTAGGTTAAGTACAGTCTATCCAGCCCAGTACTTGGAACCAAAGTAAAAACAATATATGATAGAAAAAGAAGAATAAGAGAATTTTTATTTTTTTGGTGACAATAAAATAGAACTATATAATTTCATTGTTTAATAAGTTTGTATATAGGGACTAGCATATTACATGCCAGCCACAATAATAAAGTTATTTGGAAGAAGATAAACTTTTTTTTAAAACTAGTTCTATTAGTTCTATTTTGTGCCAAAATATAAGATTACATCCTTCCTATGGAAAAAAAAAAAAGAACTTCTCTTTTTTCTGAAAATATTTTATTAAATTTTATGGAAACTTACAACTGTATTCACTGTCTCCCTTATTCGATCCTCAATGCCCTACTCTCTCTCTCGTTTATTTACCCATTAACCTGAATATAGTATCTTATTAAAATTAATTTTCTTTAGGTGCGGGCTTTAAACTCCATGCATTATAGGCACTTCACCTAGTTTACTGTGCTTCTCTTATTGCTTGTCTTAATATTCTTCGTGAGAGATGGATGAATCCCATTGACAGAAGGTTGATCCCTATCTTGTTTCTTACTCACTAGTGACCTTCAACTTTGCAATAAGGAGTTGATCGTTTATGACTAAGATTCCTATTTTGGTAACTCCTACCATTATAGGGGCCTTTTGTGGGTGTAACATTAACATTTGCAACAGAGTAATTATGGGAACCTCTAGCATCTCTCCCTCCTTTAGATCTAGTTTCCGTATCATAATCACTTGTTTGTAGTGCATTTAGGATCTCAGATGCCTCCTCGTCTATTGTATATTTATCAGCAGTGATTATGACTTTCTCGATCTGCTAAGATATATTATGCTGCAGGATCCTAACAATATACTGTTCAGACAATGGAAAGGCAGTCAAAGTTTTAAGCTTATCCTTGGAAAAATTGCGTATAACTACCTTTATTGGCACGATACTTTTCTCAGGTAATTTGATAGCATATATTATCTTCACGATCTTTACCCCAGAAACTAGACAATATTAGATGTTTAAAGTCTCCATACGTTTGAGAGCATTCAAACAGAGATTATCACCAGTGTTTTGCGGCTGCATATAGTGGTTGCTAGAAATAGCAAGTTTTTCTCTTTCTGAAAAGGATCACAATGCAAACAACTCCAAATTTTGAAGAAATTCCAGGGTTTTTTCCAAATACTTCCCTTTAAATGGCTTAATCTTCAAAAACTTAAGAGCTATTGATCCGCTCGAGAGAGCATCTACACCCTTCATATCTTGGGTCACAGGATTATTCCCAACGATTTTGGGAACCCCTGGCCTGGGTTGCGGCTGACAAAATTACGATCTGTACCGACTACCTCTTTACCAGACATTTCTAGCATATCCATATATTTAGGGCCTTGTTCAACATAATTACAATTTTTGTCTTGAGCCTTCTGAATTTCCTGCATTTCTTACTGAATCTTTTCCATCTTAGTCTCTAACTGTATTTGCTCTACTACATTCTCCATCATCCTTTTTTGCCTTTCTTTAAACTAATTAGCCACTCCTAACATTTATTTATCACTTCTTTCATTTCTTTCTGTACTCTTTCTATATCACCACTAAATTTTGCACTAACCTTTCTCAACTCCTTTACTTCTACCTTAGACTTATTTACAGTTTCACTCAATTCTGCTTTATTTTCTGCTGTAGAATTTCAAAAGTTAAGTGACTTTCACTTACATCTTGTAGCTTAACTTCTATCTCAGCTTTAATCTTATTAATGAACTGGTCCAACTGGGATTCCACTTCCTGGACCTTACTGCTCATTTCACTAATTTACCTTATTCTTTGTGTCAGCTGACCCTTTGAGTCCACTATGCCTGCGTCAAGCTTCTTCAGCCTGCCATCTGTTTTCTCCTCATGGACTATAAAATTATTTCTGATTTATTCTAGCTGAATTTCTGAATGTCTTATAATCTAGAAATTAGCTTTAATTTACTCTAACTTAATGTCTGATTCATCTTCGGCTGCTTTACAACTGTTTTCTAATGATTGAAATTTTTAGTTAAACTCTTCTACTATTTTCACCCTAGCAGCTTCTATTTTCCCTTTTTACAAACTTTTGGATTTCAACCATCTTAACCTCTAAACTAGTAACTTTATTTTCAAAATTATCTAACTTTTTAGATTGCTCATCTAACTTTCCCGACATCTCTTTCTGAGACTGATACAGATCTTCTAACTTTCCAGACATTTTACAAAATCCACTCTCTATATGCTCATCCATCAGCTTCATTTGCTACTGGAGATCAAGATTGACAATCTTTCGGATTCCTTCTATATTTTTACTTTCTTCAAAATCACTCATTTTGGGATATTTATAGTAATAGTAAATATACTTCAATGACAATTAATTAAATCTGTTCAGGCTAACTACTTCTAAATCATCACCATCAACAATCTATCATAGATGGTACATATATTAGGTCTACATGAAATAATCTCATTCTAAATATTATTGTCACCAATGAACGCAATAACTTTTGAACCCTATTTAATATTAGTTTCTCATGATTAAATCATAAATCTGTTATCAGGAATATGCTTGCTATTGTCACCAGAAATCCATATTGTTAATACTACATGGAACACAGCATTGGAAAAAAAATTTAACATTCCACCACCATTGCAGAGCATTCGTCACCTGACAATTATTAATAAGATTAATAAAGCTTTAATATGCACTTTTGAAGATCTGAAGGAAAATATGACCTTTTAAACCTGAATTCTGATTATTTTGTTAAGGCAATTAATTTGCTGTGCTGATGCACATTGGAGACTGAAATTGTAGCCCAATAATGGATTGAAATGGTTCCTCCCATGCCCATCAATCATAAGCAAATTATGCCCGATGTTGGAAAGCGTCAAAAACTGAAATCGAAATGATCAGTCATCAGCCATTTGCAGCCAGGGTACACCACAAAGGCCGGTGACAGTATTAACCATAGGTATACCAAATAACTTAATTGAATTGTATAATTCTTTTGATAATTAACTATCCCATTTTACAATTTAGTCCTAAATTTAATTGTGACTTATAATTATTAGATACCCAATGGTTGATCAAGAATAAGATTGAATAATCTATATAACTGTGAATTAATACACAATGAATCTGGGCTATTAAACCGAATAATAAGAATCAATCAACCCCATGGCATAAAATTTGCTCTGCGTGAATTCTGGTTTAATATACAAAATATTATGTGGGGTGCTTTGCGATAGAAAGAAAGTATTAAGAACCTAAGTTATTCCTTCTACAATCTAACTTTGGATCATATTTAAAGCAATGACACTCTCGGGGATAAATAGAGGCATTTTATAGTTTTGTAGAATGGGTTCACTAATAAGCTGGCTAGCGAATTTATTAACTTGTTACTTAATATAACAAATATCAACAAACAATAAACTCTATGCTATAGAATTAATAGAGTAAAGCAGCGGTGATGCAGATAATAAAAGGGAAATTTTATTGTATCACCTACATCACAGAATACCCATAAGCAAAGTTAGAGGCGATTATCTGAAGGTCTCAGTAAACCTTGCTAGCATCATCTTCAGGGACAATATGTTCTCTGATACCGAAGATTTATTTATTACGTAGGATTTATGGCTTTGTGTGAGACAAATAACAATGGCACAAACGAATAATTAAAAAAAAAACATTTATTTATAACTTAACAATATTAACATAACGATTGATAACATAATATTAATAAAATTAAATGGACTATAAACCATAATCACTATCATATATGGCTCTCGTCACATGGATGGTGTACATTAATCAAAAATATACTATATTATAAAACTATATCTGAAATAATCATGTACATGAATTTCATAAAGAATTTCACATACCTAATCAGTAGCACCTCCAATATAACCAAATCAGATCCAATGTACTTATACTTCAGAATTACAGTTACACCGACAACTGTCAGAATTGATAGAATTCTAAGATTGACTGTGACGATCACAAATCAAAATTAGACACAACTTAGCTACACCTAATATACCTTACCTACAATAATTATGGTGAATAATGCACTTAAATACCCTTAGTGGATATCAACTGAAATGTGATTTAAACATGAAATAAGGGAAATAATCAAACATCATAATGTATGGAGACTCTGTTCTACATACATTTATATAACAAATGCAATAATATAACTGTAGATACACTCATCCACATAAAGGTAACCAAACTGGAAGTACCCTGAAAGTTTTTTTTTTTAAAACCGTTGCTAGAATTTGTTGTGCTTGAAGAATGTTCCACAAATTAATCACCAGCGGTGGAACAAACTCAAAGAACATAAAAAGAGACTCTAATAATGATCATTCTGCGGATTAACCACCAGCACGAAAAATCATTTAACATCAAATAATATTACACTTGTTTCTTAGCAGAAGAAAAATACAATTCCCTTATTTATGGATCATCACAGTGGAAGGCATGTCTAGTAGTGCGAGACTTCAGACATAAAATACAACAAATCTTATTACAAACACCATTTATGTACCAGAGGGTATGGAATAATATCTTATGCTATTTGGTTAGTATAAATACAGAACCCTGGGAGGCCGCATCGGATTAAGATATGATGTGAGGGTATGTTTTATATATTTGTTGGCTAAACCATAAACTATTGCGCAAGCACTGTTTTCTAACCCATAGGTTCAATTCTTTAATTTATATAAACAAAAAAATATTTCAAATACAGTAGGTCATATGTGCCTTAAATGTAAACATAAATAAAACACAAAATGTGCATTCGTTAATTATTACACTGGGTTCAAATACACCTTAATTGAATATGTTGTCTTTCAGACAACATTCCTAGCAATGTAATCTAAAATCAATAATAAATATAAAGTGAGTAAATTTAATTTTAAATATTTAACAAGTAATTTGAAATCAATTATGAGGCTCCTTTTGTCCTCATTTTAAAATACGCATCTGTGAATTAATTAATTCGCACGTACACTTTTGGAAGGTCAAATAGTTTAGCGAAGTAAAGAAGATTTAGATTTATTATTTACAAGAGAAATAAATGATAATGCAAACAAATAATTACATCATTGGGTCATAACAACTAAATAATAAAATAACAACTGTCATTTGTTCCAATAAATATTTTATAATAATTTTATAGAATAATTGCAATGTTGTTCATGACACTAGTTCAAGTGGAGTTGTAATTAATTCGGCTTCAGTCACGTATTGGTATGCAAATATTAATACAACAAAGTATTCCGCTCATATATAATGCTGTCATATATAATGGATTTATGAAATTAGAACATTTTATTTTAAGTTAAATATATCTTTCCATTTCGCATGTATAAAGCTTTATCACATGAGTACAAGTTCATGGAAGTAGACTTATCGATTAATATCATTTTTCAATTCATGCATATAGAATCATGTTGAAAATAAACGAGGCAAAATTTTGTCTAAAGTTAAAATAGCTTATAAACAAAAAGGAGACCGACCTTTGAGAACTTTATTTTGATTGCCTCAGTCAATAATAATTTCCAGACATTCTTATGGCAGATCTTTGAAAGATTTTTGGCAGCTGATTTAATTTAAAAGTCCGAACAGATTATTAAAGTTTAGCTGAATATATTATCGTTAACTTAAACTTTGTGAACTTAATTCTTAAGAGAGATTTTAAATTTGACTTTTTTTTTTTATCGCCAGACATTTAAATATTTCTTTTTTAAAAAGAAATATTCACCAGTCCCATGTTTGACAGTAACAAAATAATAAAAAAAATAATAATAAATTTTAGTTCTATTATATATTTGCTGTTGTTATAGCAATTCTTAAATATTAAAAAAAAAAAACTTTTAGGCTGTTCTAAATTTTTTTTATCTAGCCAATCAAATTCCTTCTCATTTGCATCTCTGTTTAAGAGAATGAAAATGAGAGAGGAAAAAAAACGTTTATATCATAAATTAATTCAAACGAAATTAATTAAATTTGGTAATCAAACTATAATAACCTTTAGGGTTATTAAAAACAAAATAAATAGTAATTTACTTGCCCTTTGATATTATCTTACTATATTTGAAGTTTTTTTTTTTTTTACTTTTAGGTTAAGTACAGCCTATCCAGCCCAGTACTTGGAACCAAAGTAAAAACAATATATGATAGAAAAAGAAGAATAAGAGATTTTTTTTTTTTGTGACAATAAAGTAGAACTATATAATTTCATTGTTTAATAAGTTTGTATATTACATGCCAGCCACAATAATAAAGTTATTTGGAAGACGATAGAGAAACGTTTTTTTTTAAACTAGTTCTATTAGCTCTATATTTTGTGCCAAAATATAAGCTTACAGTATATATATATAGGCCAGTATATTAGTATATTTAAATACCTTTTAATTTAAAATATTAAGATGTTTACATTTTCAGGGTACTGGCTTTGATAAGCAAAATATGAATAAAAGTTGCCATTCATAATAAGTAGGACATATTAAATTTCTTCTTAAAAAGTTAAAAGCAGATTGTATGATCTTAACCATCTTGCCACTTAATGAATTTTGCTAAATTCATTCCATTTATTGTCACTTTTACGGTTAAAAAAGATGATGGTGTCAATTAATATCAACTAGAGAAGATGTCAGTGAGTGGATGCTCAATGTGCTTTTAACTGAACCATTTATAAAGACAATGTTGCCAGGGTGATCTCTTCTTTAATAGAGAAATACCTCAATTCAATTTTTTTGAGTTAAGTCTTAAATAATTTAAGATTTTATTTTCATAAATATTAGATCAGATTGTTTAATAAGTAATATGTAGTATTATTAATAGCAAATGTTTATTAATAAAGAAACACCCTGTATAGTCATTACACAACATTAAAGAACTGCATGACAAAAAATGCTGCATTTGTAGTGGATTACAAAATGCACCATTCTGCAATCAATTTCACTTAAGATATCTTAGAATTGTCAGTAAAGAAAGAAAAAAAAAATTCAATATGAAGCCTAGAAACTTTTGGACTTGTCACTTATAATGTCATCAAATTTTTGGAATTTAAAAAAAAACTGAAGTAAGGGCTGAAATCTCAAAACTAACTTAATCAAGTTAAATATGACATATTCTAAATTACATGGTAGTCATAGCTCCCAGATGTTTTTGGATATGCTTTTTCTAAGAATTATATAACTAGTAGAAAATTAAAATGGACTTGAATTAGCAACAATAGACTAAAGATGAAAAAAAAAAGTATTGATCAGTGATTATTAAATTTTGAGGTAATATACTAAATATCTATTAGAACATGACAATCATATATTAGAGAATGGCAAATCATCACATACTCAAGAAGTTAATGAAGGTTCATTGTGAATTTCATATGAAAACCTTCCATTTAAAAAGATGAAGAATTACCAAGTTGTTAAAAACACTAATTCAGAGAAATCTGGGATAATAAGTAGAAAAGGAAAAAAAAAACATTTCTAGGCTAAAAAACAAGTAACTGATTGTATTCAATTATTTCTAACTCCCCCCACCCGATTAGATGATGCTGATAAAATATTATTGAAAATTAAATGGGAAAGCAGTTACGCTTATTATGAAGTGTTATCAAAATATTTTCAAATTATATTTCAATAGAGAAAAAAACATTTACTATCAAGAAATATCTTTTATAAATTTTGATGTTTTATTTTTATTGTCAATTATGTATAATTTTAAATATTTTATGACAGTAATCTATTATTGTTTTATGGCCCCTATTTTAATTAATATTATGTTGATGTGCAAATCCCACTTCCATACAATTAGGAAAAATAATAGTTTCTTATTTATTATTTAGCTACAGTAGATATTTCATTGTCATGAAATACCTTATCTTTTAATTTGCAATATAAATCTATTGCATATATACACAATTCATTTATAGTTATTATCTTTTCTTAATATTAATTTCATATAATTATTATCAAACTTAAAACATAGTTTAAGTCAAAATATGTTTGCTATTAAAATAGCAATCTTAAAACAGTTTGCAATAATTAACAAGGCATTTAAAAATATATATTTTATTCTTCATTGTACAGAACAATTTAAAAAGAAAGAGATGTGTAAGCTATGGTTGTAGAAAACTAAATAATCAATCACTGTATGTAAAATCCTTTAGTGAAAATAATCAAAATTTTCAATCAACATACTATGGATTATTACATAAAACTGAAACCGTTATTTTATAAAGTAAGAGCTGGAAGGTTTAGCAAACTGAAGATATAAAAAATTTAGGCTGTATCTAAAAAAAAAATCAATGGTAATTGCAAATATCTATACCATTCACAAATTGGTTCCGAAGACATACTGATTAATGCTAGTTAGAAGACATTTATTATCATATATTTTACATGTTAAAATTGGGCTTTTGTAAAAGTTTAATTATGTACATTATTGCAATTAAACAAAAAATTCATGAGCAATGTTGTTAATTATTGCCCTATAATATCAAATTGACAAATAATTTATGGACATCTTAAATATCTATCAACATTAACCTTTGTAATCAAATATAATTTCTATTATATAAAGCATATGTATATTTATTCAAATTCATGTACTCCATGTAACTTACCCAGATAATCCACCTTGAGCATGAAGAGGTGGCCTTCCCTTTTTCTGTTTAAAAGTAAATGAAATAAATATTATTTTGAGTTTATAATAAATACTTTGTATAATGTAGATCTATTATAGATAGTTTTTAAATTTATAATTATTCAAGATGTTTTTGAATATGCTAAATTTGAAAATAAATTTTTTTAAAACTTATGTAAATGTCAATCTCTAGAAAAATAATCAATGAAACAGCCACAACAACATCACATGACTTTTCATATGCTTTCAAAAGCTGTTATCTTCATCCTGTTCTAGAGCCAAGCATTGTAAGCTTAAATAATCAATGGACATCAGTTGATATAATGATATAAAATGCCCACCTCCAGACAGACCAATTTTAAATGGCTGCTAGAGGCAGAAGTCAATGCTTTGAATTAGTCTTCAGGTTTTAAAATCCTGAAACCTGTTGCTTTGGAAATGTGATTTTTATAGCACTCTATCATCAGTTGTTCACTGATTACTCAAGTTTATAAAAGGTATTCTTATAATTAATGAAACACAGAGCTAAAGTTTTTAGTTACAAAAAATCTCATTTGTTATGTTTCATTAATGTTGTAATCATAATTCAGAAACTAGGAGAATTTTATTCGTTTAAGATAATTGTCAGTTATCATATTTGAAACTGTGAAAGATATAACATGTAAATTGATTAAATTTGTTGGTTTTTATTATAAACAAGCATCCAAACAAATATATTTCTAATTAAATAGAAAATTAATTATTTCCATTTTTTCATATAAGTTTGCTAAAGATATATTTGTATAACTGTATGAAAAATGACAAGAGACATTATAAATATGTTTTTTATTACTATAGTTATTAAGCAAATACACAAATATAAACTTTAAGACTGGAATTTGATTGATATTTTCTTATCAATTGCAATAAATAGTGTACACAATATAATCAGTTATAATTATATATTAAATAGATATAAAGCTTATATATGATAGAGAATGAAGATGCCTTCTATTACAGCAAATATCATTACAAATATATCTTGAAAATTATTAATAATTTAAATAACAAAATCAAGCACCAGCATTCTAGCAATATATCATGGATGAGCACCGTCCTGTTTTAGATTATTCTATTCCACCTAATACAAATCACATCATTAGTAGTAAACATAAAATTAAAAGTAATGTTATTCAGAAAATTGCATATCTTTGTATAAGGAAATGTTCATAAGAAAAAACAAAAGAATACATAGACATAAAATGATTATATAATAAAAAAAAATTATGCCCAAAAATGATTATCTTCATCTTCAGCATTTAATAACCATGCTAAATCATATGGATTATTTTTGATATTTTAAAAATTCTTATTAGAATTATAAGCCGATAAATTGATAATGATTTATATAAATATCATTTCTGCAGAATGACCTAACATCCATTTATTTTTCAGACAGCTCAAACTTATGATTCATTATCAAGCAATTAAAAATTCAACCACTTTATAGCCAGCCATACTCTTCGTTTACTATCAATATTTCAAAGTATTATACTATTTTTCTAATAAATTAGATCATATCATAATATGACTTGTTCTTCAAGTAGAAAGTCAGGTTTAGTTCATTTTCCACTGACTTACAGAATTCTCAAAAGTCAGAGTTATTATTAATACCTTTCCTATTACCACATCTTGAACAATTTTAACTGTTATTAAACATACATACTTAAATTCTTTTTCAGTATTATATTGCAATTCTGACCAACATTATTACATATTTTAATTCTTTGTTGATGGACAACACAAGCAGATAAAAAAGTATCAGCCACTTTCATGTCTTCATTAATAATTTTAAAGCAGGCAATTAATCCTGTAATCTCATCATTTCAGTCTGTTTCCCACTGCAGCTAGGCCTCTTTTACATTTTCAGCTATTTTTGCAATGCCATCAACATATATAAGATTGTTGACATTTCTTCCACCCATTCTGAATCCACATTTGCCTCATCCAATCTGGTTTTCCTCATAACCTATTTTGTAGGGTCACAAAATGCAGCTCTGTTTAATTTCTTTGCCAATATATAAAAAGTATGTTGACCATACTTCTAATAATGTTTAGAATTTTCTTATAAGAAAAATAAAATGCTCTTGAACATCTACTTTTTTTAATAACACATCAGAATTTAGTATGATCAACTAATTCAAAGGCCTATTCATGGATTATTTTGACTATTCCCTGGCCTTTTCTATTATTCAATTAATATCAACTTTTATATAAGACGTTAATTTGTATTGTATGATTTAATCATAAACAAAAATTAAAGAAACTACATGAAATAATTCTGAAAATGTATATATAAATCAATTATAAATAGAAACTAAGATTAATGATATATGGAAAATCAAATGATTGTTTTTTATTAAGCATTTATTTTTATTTTTAATGAAAATTGCTACCATATTAGGTGAAAAGTTAGGTATAGTTTTTGATTGTATTTTATTAGTCTTATGCATATTTTGAATTTTATTATAGAATATTAAAGCAAACTAACATACAATAAAACCAACTAATTGTGAATTTATTTTGAATATCTCTAAACTAAATAAACCTTATACATAACTACAAAATTCAATTCGAGATCTAAGACATATGATTACTTTCATTATATTTATTTATATTTGTCTATCCGGAAGTTGATCAATTACTATCAGATTCTGGAGATAAAGATCCATGGATTGTGGCCCAGCTTTATTATTGCTAATGCTTGAACTTCTTAAGAACTCTCAAGTAATAAACATATCAATATTTTTTTTTATGGTTGAATCCAGTAAGTTCATGTATGAACAGAGCCACTTAACCACATCAATTATTGTGGACATAATAGTTGAATGTGTTATTACATCACAAAATCCTTTATTAAATTATAATAATTTAATATTTGATATGTATGTGTAGACTTAAATGCACAAACATATACAGGTATAAACTTATAAAGAGAAAAAGTAATAAGTTTAATAAATTAAAGAATTTTAAAAGACTTACACTTTTAAAATTAATAAGTAAAAGATTTATAACTTTAAGATTAGAAAAAGATTATTTTCTAAAATAAATACCAGTCTAATTAATGAGAGTATAATATTAATGAAATAAAACAATTAAATGAATTAGAGTTAGATTCTTTTAAAAGATAAACGACAAACTATAAAAATAACTCATTAATTAAAGTCAGAAAGATAACAATGTAAATTCTTGTATGGAGATTAAAATGAAGAATCACCTGAGGGGATGGACAGGAGTACTAGCCAATCAACTTTAGGGATTGAACAATGAATGCCTCAGTACAAATTTGATTAACAAGAGGACACTTGATTTTTGGGGTTTCACCTGTGCACAAGGACATATATATTGGAGCAGATTGTCTTCCATGGCACAGTGACTTAAAGTGCGAAGAACTGGCCTCTGAACATGGAAACAGCCAGCTAGGACTTATACAGATTATATTGATCTAAATTATTATTTATGTATGCCTTCGGACCTTATTATGTTAAATGATTGTATACATGTAAATAGTTAAAACACTATTAAGGATCGTATGTTAAATTATCTAAATATTAACTGCTAGTGCTTGTATTCATGGGAAGTGCACTTTTAGATTAGCTAGATATGGTAATATTAAATGCTAAAATTTAAGATAACAAACAGCAACTTATTCATAAAAATAAAGATAATTTGGTAACATAGAAACTGTTTAATTAAACAATAAATTTCTCAACAAAAGACAAAGTAAATTCAGAAAAAAAAACAACATTAAAAATGGGGATTCATTAAGACATAAACTTGCAGTGATTTTATGACTAATGTGCATAAATCAGCAGAAATAGCAAAATATGTAAAGCTAATAAAAGTCTATCCAGATTTGATTCTGAATATCAATTTTACATGTATAACAATTTTTTTAAAAAATAATATAAATAAAAAGACAGAGAAGTCACTACGAACTACAATCCCTGAAATGATAAACTATGGTGAGCACCAGCAAATTATTATAAATTGTCATCTATAAAATTGCTAATCTTTATATTGAATTCTTTTTTGGTTCATAAAGTAACTTTGGCCATCAATTAGGATAAGCAAGAAAAAAAACCAAAACAACCAAACTCCATTGAAGTATGTACCATCTAAGATTAAATATCTCAATAAAATTATGATTGCCTATATTAAGATAATGGATAATATAAGAATAGGCACAAAGTACGTTATGGGCATAACCAATCAAATAATATGTATAAATTTATTGACAGAAATAAAATAAAAAAAGAGATATATAGGACACTGAAAAAAAAAAAGATTGTGAGGAAAGAATGAAGGAAATAATATTGCATAATAGTGATGGGAGATTAGAATGTTGTAATATATAGGAAACGATATAAAGTAGTAAAAATTATAAATTGCGAATTGATGAGATTCCAGCTGATTTACAAACCTTGAAAAAATTAGTTAAAATATTTAATGTAATCAATAGATTAGGTGACCATTAAATTTCAAATCAATAATTACGATTCTGGTGAAGAAAAAAATCTAATACATGAAGATTTTAAAATAGTCAGTATATTTTCAAAATGCAACTAAAATATTATTGAGATAATGAATAGAAGGGATTTCTTAGAGACTAGTTAATATATCATAAACTTTAAATTAAACATAGCTTAATGTATATGTAAACAATGGAAGTAAATCCTCCTCCTCCAGGCTATAACTTGAAAGCACTCTAAATGTTGAATAAAGTATCAAGAATCAAATGAATCCATCTATTCTTGGGAGCTCTAATGCTTATAAGCTTACCTTTGTCAACAAGTTTGGATGTTCATTAAAATATAGAAAAATTAAAATGATAAAAAATACAATTAATATTAAAATGTATCACAGAGAATTATATGGAAAAGGAAGAAAATTAATATTTGTTTCACTAATGTCCAAAACTTCAATTCTTATTCCATGGCTTCTATTAAATCTTTATAAAAAAAGCGTACACACACGTGCGCTTCTTCAAATCCACTTTTAATATTACTTTATTTAATTTATGACAGTTTCAATTGGTTAAAAGTCTTCTTCAGGTCCAAAAAAGCCAATTATATTACAACTATTTTTTATATAATCATATTACAAACTTCATTTAATATATATATTAAATAACATTATATGTTTTTTTTTTAAATGTGAAGAACACTGCTAACCCAAATTTTAAAAAAATCCCATTATAAAAAATGCATTAAAAGATATGTGAATTCTTTTTTTGTTTTGTTTTATAGATCAAAAATGCATTTGATAAAGTAAATTGGATTACTTTATTAAAAATTTTGGTGGAAAAATGAAGAGAGAATATACTGGGAAAAGATGTTTATTAACAAATATATCAGAAAATATTTGTTAAATTCAATGTTGTTAAATAAAACATGAGAAGAAATGTAGCTATTAATCTCCTGTTTTATTTAGATGAGTTGTTAAATGATAAAAGCATCATCACATTACAATCTTTATTTTTTGTTTTTTACAATCAGTGTATTAATACTCATCTCAATCAATGCCAAAGTATGATCTTTACCAAAAGAAAAAACAATTACTGGTACTGTACTGTATCCATACATACCAGAAATAGCAGACAAATTTAAGAAAATCTGCAATCAATGTATGAGAACAGCTTTCCAGAGCCATAACATAAAACTTGAAATGCTGAAAAACAAAACTTTATCTATGAAATGTAGAAGGATGCCCCATGGAAAAGTGATTGCAAGAGCATAAACTGATGATTAGAAATCAGATGTGTCTAAGTTAGCAGATGTATGTGCCAATGATCATATGTTCAATTGGGAAAATACAAAAATATTGGACAGAGAGGAAAAGGTACAAAGAAGAAATTTCATATGACAATGGCAAATATTCCTATAAGTCAGCCTAGTGTGACTATACATAATGTTTAGAAACCACTAACTAACTTTGCTTGGTAATTGTGTGATATCCTGTCTACCAAACTCGAAAGTTACTTTTTGTTTAAATATACACTCACTTTCAAGGCCTACAAATTCCATTTAAAAAGTTTATTTCATTTTTTTTATATATTTATATTACAACATTACATTGGAAATATTAAAATTGATTATAATAAACAATAATAAATAAAAGGTAAATATATTATAATGTGTAAATGTCAATATCTATATATATTAAAACAGTAATCAAATATCACCAGCCTTCTTTACAAATAATACATATAAAGATGTTTCATTGTAATACATGAAATGCCTTTATATGCATTATTTGTAAAGAAAGATAAGTGAGGATATTTGATTACTGTTTTAATATATATAGACACTGACATTTACATGTTGCATATAAAAATGCATGAAAGCATTATTTATAAAGAAAGATGAGGATATTTGACTGTTTATATATATACAAACATCGGCATTTATACTTTACAATATTTACCTTTTATTTATTATAATTAATTATAAGATTTCCACTTTATTTATTATTATTTTTTTGTATTAATATATAAAAAAGTAAAAACATAACATTACAATATAAAAAAAATAAATTGAAATAAACATTCTGAATAGAATTTGTAGGCCCCTGAAAGTGTATATTTAAACAAAAAATGGCTGCGAAGCTTAATAGACAGGAATGAAGAAATCAGGAGGAACCTCATAGACAAATATATTAAAGTTCTACCGAATGTTGCCTTTGGCAGAATGACTCAGCTGGTTAAAGCGTTAATTTAAAATGCAATATCCAAAAATCTAAAGATCCAGTTTTGATTCCCATGCTAATACTATCACTGGTCAGGCCAGCAATGCCTGAAGAAGAGAGAAGAATACCACTCAAAATATTGTATATATATATGTATAATAACGTGCAATTACAACAATTGAATATAATTTTTCTAAAGACAATCAATATTTAATATTAGATGATGAAAATACAAGTAAAATGTCATCACTACAAACCTTCAGTCAAACATGGATAGTTAATTAAGTTTTTTATGGAATGAACAACAAAACAACCTAATTGTGATTGTTTTTTTTTTTTAAGGTTTATTCCATATATATTTGAATATCAGATAATAGGCATGACAAGATGTGCTAATAGACTATGAGATCCTTATTGCAGATAATGAGAATAAGCTTAACAAAATATCACATTGATAAAATTTGTAATGATTTGGAATGAAACAATTAATATAAAAACTGAAGCAATAAAAACAGGTAATAAAGATTAAGCATTGGATAAAAAAAATTAGAACTGGTTAATCATCATTATCATTTTCAATCATTATAGATCTACTGCAGGATAAAGCTATCTCCAAGTTCAATCCATCTTCTCTGATTTCTAGCCTCTCTTATCCACATCATCTCAGCCCACTTCCTTATTTCATCTATCCATCTCACATGCACTCACTTTCTAGATCTTTTACAATCTCTTGTAATCCAGTTTAAGATTTCAATTGTCAATTTATTATCATCTCTTCTAACATTATGTTCAGACCAACTCCATTTCAGTCTCTTAATTCTTTCAATTTTGTCAATACCAGTTTGTTCTCTCATTCAATCGTTTCTGATCTCTTCTTGTTACTCCTAACAAACACTTCTCCATACTTTGTTGAATGGCATGAAGTCTCTGTATTGCTCTTCTGTTCAAGTGTCTAAGTCTCAGATTCATAAGTAAAAACTGGTAAAACATATTATTAAAAACATATTTTTCAAACACACAGGCATATTTTCTTTTAATATTATTATTTCTACCAAAAGTACTTGGTTGAATTCTATGATTAATTTCATTTATCAGGTTTCTATTTGTAGTACTAATCTGACCAAGATATTTGTAGTTGTTAACTTCTTCTAAGTCATCATTATCAAGCTTTATTTTCTTCTTTTGAAAAAAATCCATTGAATATTATTTTAGTCTTTTTAATATTTGATTCTATAAGCATTTTTTCAGTGATTAAAGCATTAGATTATCATAGTGTAGATCCAGGATATTGTCATATTCTGAAGAATATTTATAAAAATGCAACAACAATTAGATTACATAATGATACTAGGATGATTAACATTGAAAAGTGTATATAAGAGAGGACTCCATATTTCCAAAAACTTTTTATAGTAGTTTTGCTAAAAGTATTTTGTGGATTGAAATGGGAAGTTAAAGGAATAAAAATAAATGGAGATTATTTAAGTTATCTAAATTTTGCAGATAATGTTTTTGCAAATAATGCTTAAGATCAATAAGAAATGTTGCAAGAGTTATCAGACAAAAGTAAGAAAATAGAATATGTTAATACTTTTAAATATTTTAATTGGATAACTGATGATATTAAGTGACAATAAAGAATAAAAATAGCAGACTAAAATTTTATCCATTATTTTGTGATCAATTAAAATTAGATCTAACAATATGAAGGCAAATAAATAATTATTTTAATTAAATAGAAATTCTGCTAAACAAACATATTATCTTCTTTGATCTAATGTAATAGTTTTATTAAAACCATGACAATCATAAAGTTTCACATACTTACATATGAATTCCATTTAATGCCATCTACAGTAAAATTAAGTAATGCAAATTCTTTTTTAACATTCTTTTTTGGGTATTTAAAAAAAAAAATTGCAATTTTATTACTTCTTTTTTGTGTTACCCACTATTTTTTGTTTCAGAAATAATGGCAACAAAAAGTAATATAGACGGCCTGGGAATGTTCATATATTATAGTTTTGGCGTGATAACAGCGCCATCAAGCGGCGTCTTTGTCTATCAAACTACAACCGTACTTTTAAATTCACATTGCTGGACCAGTTTCTAGTTTTGCTTTTATCAATAGGCTTGGGATTCAAAGATAAAATAGGCATTAGAATGGGGAGATGTTCTTGTTTTATATATATATTGTGTTAAGATAAAAAATTAAGTGATTTATTATAAAGCAGCTTTTATAAACTTATTTTAATATAGTTAATTGAATGTTATTCTTAATTTTATTTTTAGGTTTGAACAGATAAATAAACTCAACATTAAATTTTCAGCCTAAACATTTTTTTATTATTAAGCAGCCTAATAATAGTTAAATCAAATTCTGCACTTCTCCAAATCCATGATCTCAATATATGCAATTTTAATAATATATGATTTGAAATAATAATAAATAAAAAAATTAGAAAAAAAAACAACATTTTTTTCTAAATTCACAATGCAACTGTTGGCATTGGAATTGTTTTTTGAATTGCAAAATTTTATAGAAAAATACCGATCACTATCTTTTTCAAGCAAGTGCAATAATTTACATTTTTACAAATTAAACATAGTTTAGATATTGTATCTTTTGCATTTCAGCATTAATTTTCAAAATAAAAAAAAGAGAATATAAGTATAATAAGCTTAATTCCTTTTCAAGAAAAAGAGTGATATCTTAAAGTAGTATGTTGTATTTATTAAATTTAATTAAATTCTACATTTATGAAAACATGCCATATATATGGATAAAAAATATATACTGCATATGTTAAAAATGTATATAGTACTCTATTTGTTTAATATTTATTTTTGAAATTATAACATATAATTTTTAAATTAAATTATACATAAAAAGGTACTATATATTTTAAAAATCATACTACCTGCAAGAAAGCATGAAATGGTATGCATATGGATGAACTACTATGCTGTGATTCTGCCCAGTGAATATATTACCAATGAAAAAATTTTACAGAAGAAATTATAAAGAAATTACTATAAAATGAAAAGACTGTATTTCTTCTACTTCTATTTCAATTCCAAAAATGAATAAAGTGATTCTTCTAATGAAATATTCCAGCAAATTTTAATAAATATTGACACATTTAAACTTTTACTTGGAAGATAATCAAAGAGATATCATTTTCCTACTCTTTTATAGTTGATGAATGTTTTAATTAGATAAAAACGTTGAAGATTAAAATAATAATAATAATCAAATGATTTAATGATACTTTTTTATTATTATTAATAAATGTAAAAAAACAATAAAATAATGAAAATGAAATTTTAAAGTGTGCACATCTGAAAAATGAAATTTATTTTTTTATATCTAATTATTTAATTTTTAATATGAAGTTGATCAATATTGTAAACACATATTGACAGAATATTGTAATACTGTAGTTTGATATTTTGATAATTCTTAAAATAATTCAGATAGAAAAGATATAATCTTGAATTTATGATATTTTCCTATCTAAAGATTTCCATACATTATTAATATTACTAATTTTTTGATTATGTATTCTATAATCTATGAGTTTTTTATTTTATTTTTTGATATTATAAAAGAATTTACAATTTATGGCCCAAAAAACATTTTTTTCCAAAACCATGTTTATGTTTGTTGATTTCATATTTATTTAATTTAAAAATAAAATGTAAAATCTACAATGTAATTTACTACCTATTCATTCCAAATTTAAATAATTCAGTAAAAGATTAAAAAGTTGTTATACCCACTCTTTTAAAAAAAAAAAAAAAAATTACAAATGCATAATATATCTCATTGTTTTCATTCTTTTATAATAAAATAATAATTAAAACTTTGTGAGTAAATAGACCAAAGGCAAGAATGGCTGGATGCAAAACTATGTTGTAAATTGATTCTAAATTAAACAAAGTGAAAAAAAGAAAATTCATTTTAACTAACTGAATAGACCTTGTACTCTGCTCATCTCTTTGACAATCAAATATTATTTTCATTCTCCTGAGCAATAATTAATCTATTTTAAAGTTCACCAAAAAATCAAGACGTATCTTAACATATAGGAATTGGAATAGATATTACTCCTGAATTAATTAAAACGAGTAGTTCTTTCTTTACAGATATCTATTATAAGCTCATGTAATCCATGATTATGAGATGGCAGTGCATTTTAATTCCATCCAAAAACATTTTCTAGATTCTATCTTTATCATATTAATGAGGATGTAGGATTCAAATATGGAACTAATGCAATTATGAATTTGGCCTAGAATAAAGAGAGAAATCTGCTTTTGTTTATATTATTGAAGCAAATTACAAAAATCAAGTGATGTTATGTTGTCCTAAATAATTAATAATTCATCAAGCTAATTTATATATGACTTTAATTAGTACAAAATATGAATTTTATTACCTATTCAAATATTAAAAGTTAACTTTACTTAATGAATAATAGAATTTAAAAAAAAGGTACTTTTTTGGGCTTCACAACAATTTGACTCGCTTCTGAATCTGTGTCTGATTCTTTTCGCTTCCTTAAATGACTTGGAATAATCTGGAAAAAAAAAAAAAAACATCCAAAAATTAATAAAGAAAGCCATCCCTTTCATCCTGAAGAATTTAAAGCAAATATAATACACAAATAAAATTCAATAATATATTATTTTTATGCCAAAATAGATAGTACAATGTTTTTTACCTAATAAAGATAAAGGGTATTTGACATAGTAATATATATTAATCAGTCTCTGAAGCAAAATATATATTATTGAATAATTGAAATAATTCTAAAGGAACTCGTTTTTTATCATTAATAAAACCTAAAACTGATGACCCATAAAATATTAACATTCAAGATATTAAAAAAACAACAACAAAAAATTACTTTTTAATCTTTGAAGGCTTACCACAATGTAGTTAGTAAATTTCACATAAAAAAAAACAAACAATCTAGATATATATATATTTATAAAAATACTCCAAATGATGAATATCCTTCAAAGATTTCTTAAAAGTAAAATAATTCTTTGACATGTTTATACATACTAATTACAAATGAAAATTGATGTAAATGTAAATTCACTTTCTCTTGAAAGATTCAGAAAAGAGCAACAAAAAATTACTAGATTATTAACAATGACCATTAATATAAAATAATGTTTGAATTGATTATAGAACGCTTTATTAGCCATAGTTTATGTAACTAGTTATTTAAAAAAATTGTCCTAAATGTGAGTTAAACTTCAAAACTATATGGGTATCAATCAAAAAAAGTCTCATTAACAATGAAATTGATTTTTTGACATTAAGCTAAATTATTTAATGACTAAATTACTCTGATGAGAGGTACAAAACAATGGCAAAATCAGATCATTTATAAGTGAACGTTTAAATAGTAAGCCTTTCAGCTACTAGACTAATGGAAATGGCAAATATAATTTGATAATTAAAACTTTAAAAAAAATATATATTTTTTTTTTATATCAATAATGATAAACACATCAAAAAATATATATATATACAATGAATAAAACATAAAAACTTAACTATTTGTTTCCGATTAATTTTCTTTTTTTTTTTTTTGTAAAAAAAAAAAATATAGAAATGTTTCTTTTATTAAATCATATCACAATTGAGTAAAATATTTATATAAACTTTAAATATTCAAATGTGAATTTTATGTCTTGTGATATGGTTACAGTTTAGTAAGATGTAAAATTCTTGGATTAATTCCAGCTACACACAAACTTCTTATGAACCCCTGAGCAATGAAGCCATTCAATTATTTATTTATACACTTAATTATTAGTGTAATTTTAAATTTTTAGTTCAAACTAAGATATTCAAATCTTTTTTTATGTATATAAAGCATTCCATGACTTCTTAAGGTACCTTTAGCTATGGTCAATAATTTTTTTTTACAAAATTAAAAAATACTACAATGTAACACAAAAGATATTCAAACAAATAATGAGAGATAAACAAAGATCAAAGGTCATGTTAAGTTATATATTCATTTTTTGAATTTTTTGCCAAAAAATATTTACAATATCCAGATTTACATTAAAAGTGTAATAGATTACAAAATGCAACACAGAAGACTTGGAGGAAAACTGGAAATTCACTCACTGTTAGTTCAAACAGGTTAATATATACATTGGCAGACAAGTTATTATAGAGATGCACTCAAAAGATAGCAGCAATGCTAATAGATATCTCTATCATGATGCAGATAATGTGATGACAAACAGACTAGATAATCTTTGTAATAACTTCTATAACACACAAAATATTGCTAAGTTCAAATAATAGAAAACGTGGGTAAAAAAGCAAATACCATTTGACAAATCTGTGTCTGATGACCATGGCCCAATGCACCTCTATCAGAAGCATCATTGTGCAAAAGGAAATCATTTATTATCATGTTGAGTGGTCAACAACATAAATATAAAATATTATATCCATGTTATCAGTTTTCTGAATGGTAATTCTATTATCACTTCCCATTAATATAATGTATGGACATATATATGTTAATAGCATATTGAGATAGTATTTACAAAGATTTCAGATGCTTTTTGGTGTATATCATCTTCATAACTTAAGCATGTTGATTGTAATGGATAATGCCATATGTTTGAATTATGAGAGTAAATAAACACTGAATGATCACACATATCTCAGAACATTATTAAAAGTTTTTGTTACTTCATGTAATCCATGATCAACTATATCCCGCATGATTGCTTTAACATGTTACTTACATGCTAATCTACAGTCTGATAAGTAATGTTTTAAACACATCATTCTTTTGAAAGGGACATTTTGTACATCAGATTATTTTAATGTCGAATAAATACTATTGTATTTAGTACCATTTATTGTAAATCTTGCATTATCTAGCAACTTTTATATTTTTTTTATTTATGATCACTAAAAAAAAAAAAAATGGAGGAGACTATTGGCTTAGTCTTCCATTTTAAAGCATAATGGTTATTGGATTTCTCAAGTAATTAATAGACTAATATGTGATTTAATTATATTGTGATATCAGAATTTTGATGTATTCTATGTAAAAAAAACAAAAAAACAATATCAGTTGTGTTCGTAAACATTTATAAAGTATAATAATTAAATAGTTTGCAATTATGCAGTTACATACAATATGCTTTATTCAAAGACATTACAAACATAAATTAACTCATCCTAAACTTAACAAAAAAAAAAAAATAAGTCGGTGATTAATCACATTTCATAAAAGGTTAATTTAGTACTTATTTTTTGCCAGTTATATTTTATTTGTAGGTTTTTTATTTTATTTTAAACAAATTTATGCTTATCTGTTTTGTTACTAACTGCATATTTTTTTCCAATTGCATAGGCAAAATCTTAAACCAAAAGAAATAAGCTTATAGTAATTGTTCTGGTTTTCTTCTATTCATATCTGAGTCTGATTTTACAATATTATGTATTTCTGAAAATATAAAATAAAATAAAAATATCACTTCATGAATAAAAATTCTAATTGTTTTATTATCATATCTTTATATGAAGATATCCATATATAGTAAAGATCGTATTAAAATTTGCAATAAAAAAAAAACCTATAATAAATTTTACATCATTTAAGTATAGAAATTAATTTCTTACTTTATTAAAAATTCTGCCAGACCGATTTTCTGCCTGACTTCCTGTATCTGTATCTGATGCATCACCTAATGGTGTGCTACCCCTAGTATGAGAACTACTGTACATTTTTTTAGCCTATTTAAATTTAAGAAAAAAAAAAAACTTTTTTAGATTTCAATTTAAAATATATAAAATAAAGAAACAATTTTAAAACTATTCTACCTCTTCTAATATCTGCCTGCAGACTGTATGAACATGTTCTTCAGAAACAGCATTATCACCGTTATTCATTTTTATGTTTTCAATTCCTGGTTTGACAAACTTCTATAAACAATAAAAAGCCATAGAGCAACATAACAACAACAAAAACTTAACTAATAATATTTATTTTATAAAAAATAACATAAAAATTTCAAAATTAAAAAAATAATAATTCTAAACAAAACAAATATTAAATCTAAAGTATTCTGCTATCAATAATTTTTGATTTGCTTTTAGTTAAACAACATTCATAAGTGACCCTATATACATATTATCATTTACTTATTTAGTATAACATACTGCATATCACATGATAATAGTAACCTACCTGCTTACTAAATAATGATTATCATACTTTCTATATTAATTAATGTCAATAACTGTTTACTTTAATATATTAGTAAAGATCAACTTATCTGCTGTGAACAAAGACTAAATATTTCTAGACTGATTTTGATCTTAATGAAATAAATTATTGTGCTCCATATGCCACTTATCTATTCAAATGTCACATAGCTTCCTGAACAACTAACAATATAATTTTACGCACTTTATGAAATCTTTTCTCTATACGATCTTCATTTCAGTCTGAGTTAAAGCTTATACTTTTTTATATAACTAATACAATTATTTATTTCTCAATCCGTTTTTTGAATGAGTTTACTTTAGTTTAAATAATAACTATTAACATTAATAAGTAGATTTAATTACCTCTAAATATCTTTGAATTATTTCATCAAGTTCTTTATTAATACTTTTTTGAATATTTTGCCTCAGGAGATCTAAAGATTTTGCTGCACTTGTAATGCAACCAGCCCTAAAAATGAACAATAAAACTGATGCATGGTCCTTCCTTATAATAAAAATTAATAAAATGAAATAAACAGAAAAAAAAACTCACACACACAAAAATAATAAAAATACATATTATACATTTTATTTTCAATTTTAAATAGATCATACTATAATAAATTAAAGGTAATATATTCAGAAAAAAATATTGAAAATAGCATTTTTAGCACTGTGTACTCTTTAAATTCAAAGACAAGCATGATATTATAAATTGGATTATAAAATCACATGGGCTAGACTATATCTTTGATATCATGTAGTGCAAAAATGCAAATTCAAAGAAACATTTTTATTTTTTTGGAAGCATAAACCAATACAGATGGTAGGACATCTAGTAAAAAGTTCTCATCAGTTTTGTAAGCATATGGAAAAAAAATGCTGGATCTGTTCAAATTAAAAAAAAAGTTGGTGTTTAAAATTGAAAATATTTAATATTTCAAATCAGATAGTCTCAAAAGTAATGAATATATACATTAAACTTGATATAATAATCAATCTAAATAAGATTAAAATAAACAACTAGTTATATTTACAATTATTTAATTATCAATCCAGTTTTGGTCTCAATAGATGAAAGCCAGATCGATAATTAAATAATTGTAAATATAATTAGTTGTTTATTTCAATCTTATTTAGATTGATTGTTATATTAAGTATATATATATATATAATAACTTTGTGGACAAATAATTGTTATAGTGAATATTTGATCATTGTATACATTAATCTTGCTACAACCAATTATGAAATGAAAAGACAAATGCTCACTGAAAAATACCAATTACACATCATAATGGATTGTAGTAAAAAACAAACCATAATATCTAAATACTCCGTAGTCTATTAAAATAATTTATTATGAGCTTCATGTGCAAAATACTGATGGCCAAAAAATCATTGTGATGCCTCCAGTTTTTGATGCAAAAGAGGTAATGTCATGAGTAAAAATTGGTCAAGAAACAGCTGGAAGTATGTCATATGATTGAATGAATCATATTTCACACCTTTTCTATCTACTGTAAGAAATGCTGCAATCATCATAAAAAGTCTAGCAAATGATTTCTCTCAAATATGAGTTATAGTAGTGAAACTGACAAAAATTAGATAACTATATCAAATTATTTTCTTATTTAAATCATTCCTTTGTATTGATGCACCTCAACTAAATAGTATTAAGCAATTTGAATGCTAAGTTTATCCTTTAATGAAAATTATTATTTACAGGTAATACTGCCATTTTCCGAAGTGATAATGTTTCTGTTATGCAATAAATTATTGGCTTAAAAAATAACAATAGATGAAAAATTCAAAATGGGATCCCAAAAGATTGTAAAAGGTATAGAAAGAGAACCATATGTGAGACTGATGGATGATGTAGAAAGGTTTATTGGAGTGATATAGAGAAAAGCATAAGTATGGTTTATAGGAGGAATCTAATTAAACTTGGATAGACTTTTAATGCAATGGTTAAAAATGAAGGTAGTCCATATTGGAATATTTATTGTTTATATTAATCTTGGTTCAAGATATAAAATAATATTAAAACTTCACTTTGTTGTTTTTCTTTTAAAAGAAGTAAGAAGATCATTAAAAATTGTATGGCATTTTGTAAATATATACAAATAATATCTGTCCTCTTCCATCAATAATTGAGGCAACAATAAAAATTTTGACAGCAGCAAACTCTCCATATAGTAGTACCTAGAGCAAGCCTCGGTAGTCAATGGATGCAGGAAGATTTGTGCATAAAATCCCCATCTAATATCTACTTATCCAATATTCCCAGATTAGTTTCTAAATTGTGGCTTTCATCAGTGAGAAGCCATGGATCTGAAAGCACCGCATTCAGAATCTTAGAATCTAATGCAACTCTCTAGAAACTACCTTTTATCTATTTAGTTAACTATAAAGCTATGAGGCATTACTGTATGGAGAGACTGCTATTGTTTAAATAGCTTGTGTAAGCATAGGAAATGGTGAGCATGTGATGTTTTAGTGGTTTTATAATAATAAAAATTGAGATTTAAACAGATATTTATGAAAAATAACACTTGATGGCTTAAAAAAAAAGATTCAACCAAGCAATATAAACAAAAACAACAACAACAAAAAAAAACATGCTATAATTATCCAAACAAAATACAAGCATAATAAAACATTACGTAGCAAAATGTTACAAAAAATTATCACTAATAATTTTTATATATATATTGGACAATATTTTTGTAAATTATTGTGAATTATATTTTGTATTGGAAATAAATAATCAGTTTTCTTATGAAAAGTATTTCTTTTGTTTGAGAAAACTTTTGGATGAACACAGTTACTTATTGTCAGTAGTGAATTATCTTAAGCAATTCTTAGTGTAAGATTAGTGTTTTAATTTCAGAGAGCAATTTTTTTATTTATTTAATATATATATATATGTATGTATGTATTCAAAGTCAGCAATAAAAGGCAAATTCATTGTGCAGAAATAACCTGTTATTGGGATATTGAAAGAATCATTATATAAAACAAATTATCTCAATACTATAGTTCATATATTAGTTCATTTGAATCAGCCTATACACATTGAATTTCTACTCTCCATTCCTATTTTATTGATAAATAAGGATAGTAATAACAAATTATCAAACTCTTCAACTTAAAGTGATAATCCCAAATCTCAGTGTAAGACAAAAAAGCCAGAAAATAGTCTGGAGTTGGGAATTTAAATACTAAGGACAGGGATTTTATACACAATTGGTAATTACTGATTATTTAAGATTATGCTAGATGGCACTGGAGTGTAGAGCTGCTATTGTCTTAGTAAGGATATTATATAACTAGCCTGATTTTGAATGCACACATAAATTGTTTTCAAATGACTTTTCTTTTTTTTTTTGATCATAATAGTACTTAATGATTAAAATTCTATGAATTTTTAAAATTATTTCTAAATTTAATTTATTATTTTTTCTAAATATTTTGGTGAAAATTTAAATTGTCCAATAAAAATAAATATTTTTTATATTAATAGTAATATAATGATTATTAAATATTAACATTATATAACTCTCCAGGCTTACATTTAAAATAAAATTATGTGCGTTAATGGCAGTAATTCTGCTGCATACCTAATTATACAGACATTGATGTAAGATTATAAATAATCAGTAGAAAATAGATAATAGTAACAATCAGACCCCAGATTAATTCCTAGCTAATGATTATCATGAATGAGGAGTATGCACCACTTTTATTCTAGTATTCAAGTCAATGATTAGAAATTTGTAAACATTCTAAGATTTAAACCTAAACCAATTTACCATCTGGTGTCCAATGTTTATTTATGTCTACATAAAACAATTAACAAATATAATTTACACACTAAATATTTCAACCTATGTGTATTAATATAATAATAAACTTGACTTAGCTCTAACTTTTATTAAAAAGAATATTATAAATATCATATGATCACCATTTCTTATGCTTAACAAACTGTTTAATGATTTAAAACCAATCTTGCCCAATAAGATTATGGTGACTCTGGTTATTAAAGAACCAAAGACACCAATGCTGAACTGAGTTCAGATCTATACAACTATACAGGCTAATGAGCTTGAATTGAAAACATTATTGTGTTTTCATTTTGGACTCAAAACTTTAGTTAGCTAATAAGGTAAAAGGTGGCTGCTGGAGGGTTGCATTAGAGTCTAAGATCTAGGTGCAGTGCTCTCAGATCCAAGCTCCTCACTGATGAAAGCTACAAGCTGGAAAGTAGTCTGGGGATGTTGGATGAAATAGGCACTAGCTAGAGATTTTATGCACAAAAACCTTCTTGCATCCATTCATTACAATGGCTTGCACTGGTGGCGCTACTGTAAATTAGCTTCTGTGTAAATATAAATAATATCTAACATAATCAAATTACATTAAATTTCTACCATTATGAAAAATTATTAAAATATATATTACTTAATTTTTTTTTTTTTTTTACAGAAGAGAATATAAAAATACAATATGTAAAAAAAAGATTAAAATTAGTTAAAGTGATATAAAATTGCAATATTTTTTACTAGCGGTTCTCTGCAGCTCACAATATAATTTACATTATTTATGCACAAACAAGTGCTTCTGATAAAATAATTTTTACTAAGAAGATATCTACTTTTACTTGATTATTTATTTGTGTAATATGAAATGTTTAAAAAATGCCAAAAAAATTCATCTATAAAAACAGTAATTACTACAGATTTTTATCAAGAAATATGTGTATTATTTATTTAATTATCAAAATACTAATATTTAGATAAATATAAATTTGTTTACAATATTTTCATGATTCTTTCAAATGCAACCAACATAAATTATTTCAATTTATATCTGCATCTGACAAAATATGTTCAAAACATACTTAGACATATAATTTTTTTTTCTTCTAGCAATCGGTGCAATAAAGGATCTTTCATTTAAATTCAATTTCACTAAATGCTATGTTCTATATGATTTGCAAAAAATAAATTTTTGATAAATTTCATGAAATATATAAAAAACTTGTTAAGAAAGTAAGAAAAATAATTATAACTAAGAAAATACCTTTTTTTAGAGACACTTATCTTCATCCTATTCTAAAACCATCTATTTTAAGTTTGAATAGATAGCATCGTACTAAAAAATTCTTATCTAGCTTTTGCTTCTGTAAGTAAAAACTAAGATTCAAAACTGTAGCCAATGTATTTGTAGCAAACAACTTTTACTCCTTTATATATTATTTAAGTTAATAATTTGAAATTAAAAAAAAAAACCTTAAGAGTTCAAATCTAAATTTACTTCATATAGCTATATAGTTCTGACATCAAGTCAGTTTCTATATATATATATTTGATGAAG
The DNA here is from genome assembly GCA_028023455.1 of Epiperipatus broadwayi. Classification (NCBI taxonomy): domain Eukaryota; kingdom Metazoa; phylum Onychophora; class Udeonychophora; order Euonychophora; family Peripatidae; genus Epiperipatus; species Epiperipatus broadwayi. The sequence continues at coordinate 6,627,832 of JAQFVV010006224.1, read as the reverse complement.
ACAAAAGTCAAAAACTGATTAGTCTGCAGATGGGGATTTAATAACTACATTACTAGTGTCCATTGACTTCACAAGCTTAAAGTAGATGGCCCTAGATTACTTGGAAGAAAACTGCTATTGAAATATGAGTAAACATATGAGAAGCCATGTGATGTTGTTGGTAATATGTTTTACTAAGAATGATTTTTATATCTATACAGATTTTTTTTCCACCATCTAAAACATTATATATTTATTTCTTTTTTATGTTCTATTTTTATTATAAATTAAAATTATTAACTAAAAAAATAGAAGATAATTTGGTGACAACTTTGAAAAATAACTTGAGGGTTTACTTGTAATTTTTGAATCAATTAATACACCTTTGGAAAAATAATTTGATTAAAAATTTAAAAAAAAAATCAAAGCTACTGTACAATAATTTCTATTTGGATTTAAAGTTGATATGATGAAATTATCAAAAAAATTGCTGAGGTTTTCAATGAAAAAAATTCTTTAATTGAAATTACTATTGCTATTTGGTAAATTCTTAACAGTTAATGATCCATAAATGAAATATTTAAATAATTAAAAAATATATTGAATGTATCTAAATTAATTTTGGATTGTCTCCCTGTCAGGAAGAATTCATTAAACAAATTTTTATTACGTCCCTTTTTAGAAAAAGTCTCTTCCATGGAACAATAGCATAGTTTACTTTTTTTTAAAAAAGCAAATTTTATTATAAAAATAAAAATACTTACCTAACTCTATGCAAAACTACAGCTTGAGAACGATATGTAGTTCGGTAACTTGTTTGACTGGGAGGAAAATTGGATAAATTTGAGGGTCTCATATGGAATGGATTTGGCTATAAATAAAAGAATTGTATATATATATATATAAAATGATTAAGCATTTTTAGTAGAACAGTTAATGTTAAATACTATATACTCACTTATAATATAGCATGAAAGATCATGGCTTTTAATTTTATATATCTACATATCTACATGCAAACACAATAAAATTTTTGTCCATTGTTCCACATCTATCATTTTCTTGCATTTAGTGTTTGTTTTATTTGACCACTAAACTAGCAAAACAGTATAGTTTTGTTTTTATTACTTTTCCATATCTATCATTTTATCTGGATCTTTGAAAGACATTGAATAGAAATTTTACTATTGTTTAAGTAAACATAATCCTTTAATCAAGTAGGATATTTATTGTATATGAATTGGAAATTAATAGCAAAATAATGTACAAAAAAAATTAGTGAAAATTCAAGTACATTAATTTGTTTTATGTGTTATATATATAATATCGCCCTTGAAAAGTGTAGATACATTTTTAATCTGTATCTGAAGTACATAAAATATTAGGGATAGGAAATTATAATTTTGCATGGTAATTACAAAGCTATAAATTATTTATTTCTTTTCCTTAAATAAAAGTTTATATAATGTTTAAGAAATTAATTGCAAAAAATTAGTAGTATTTTTCTGTAAATAGGTAATTAAACAGATAGGAAGATATATAAAGTTTGCTTATAAAATTAGTGGGAGTTAAAAGTTGAAATTAAAAAACATGAATATTGAAGGAGATTGGAAACTTATGAAGATTCTAGCCCCAATTATTCAATAAATATACAGACTTCAAAATATATTTTGAAAATTATTGAAAGTGTAACTGCATGAAACATTGTAAATATTATAATCTTCTCTTAGTTGAAATGAAATTCATCATTATAGATGCCTCCAATAATAAGTAGCTAGACAAACTTTTTTGGATCATTTATTTTTCAGCTATTACATAGCCAAAGGATCAGTATTAATATTTTAGAAAATTTTAGCATCAAATGAATTATCAGCTTGAAATAAAAGAAAATCCTAGTCAAATATAAATTTTTCACCTAATTAATATACAAAGAAATATTATCAAAAAGTAAACTTAATTCATCAAATTGTTCAAGAATTCAAGCAAATTTAGTGGTGAAGATTTCATAATTGAGAAAATGGTTCCCATAAGACTTTTCAAAGTAATTTACAATACAGCTCCAACATCTTTCAATGTCTTTTTTGCTTAAAAGAAATCTATATTTATATAAGTCAGTGCTTTATTAAATAAAAAACCTAGGTAAGCTTAGAGAAATTTTTATTTATAAATTTGATGATGCAAACTAATTACTTTTAAATAATTCATGGTATAAAGAGGATCTAAAATTGTTATCAATATTATTTCATATTTGTTTTTTAAATTAATATATAGTTAGTATATGTTAATCAATCTTATTAAAGTAATCCTTGTAAGCTTATTAATAATGAATTCTTTTTAAGTAAGAGAAAAATAATATGCATGGAAGCAAAAATTAATCAAATTTCTATCTATATACTGGATGTTGTAAATTCTGTCTCTCAATGTGTTATTCATTTTGTGTTTAATTATTACTATTAACAATTTTTTAGTATGTCAAATTCTTTATTTCCTATTGCATTCTTTTTCTTTTACATATAGTATAAGTCCATGATCCATGCTTGAGTACTGAACTTGGTAAATAGGAAAATTGAAAGAAATGTATCAGAAGTAGAATTTTCTAAAACCAATCAATCTAGAGACTAAATTATAGTATATTGAAAGGATTAATAATACTATATTTAAAATTAAATAAAACTGATTTTACACATTATTAAAAAGGGTTTCTTTAAATTTTGTTACATAAGTTGGAAATCAACTATAAGATCTGATGATGATAACAATAGTAATTTTATATTTTGTTATTATAATATTACATAATTTGACTGGCTATCATGAGGCTTGATCATCAGTCTCTATTTAATTTAATATTTATTCAAGTAAACTTCTCATTCCAATCCAATAAAAGCCCAAAGTGGTCCAGCATGATATTAAACCTTATACTGATGACACATACCTCATACTACTATAATATATATATATTATTTACAAAAATCATTTATAAAAACTGACATTTACATATAAAAATATTAGGCTTTTTGTCATATATAGAACTACATTTTCTATAAATGGTGATTTATAATGTAGAAAAAGTTTTGTATATTTCTTCTGGTTTTGCTATCATATATCTCTTCAAAAGACATTAAATTAAAATATTTTTATTATGATCATCCTATATAGCTAAATGTTGTAGTTATTTGTTATTTCAAAATTTATTTTTTAATTTAAAGATGCAAATGACAATAATAATATATATAAAAGATGCAAATATATTTGTCTAACAAACTTATTTATCAATCATATGTTAATAATCAAAATACATAAGATATAATATTTTAAAAATATATTTTTGATTAAAATATTGAAGTTTATTGATATATGCCAGGGGTCAGCAACCTTTTAGTGATGTTGTGCCAAAGCTATTATAATGTTATTCTGTGTACTAACATGATTCTACCAATCTTATTATTTATAGTTTAGAAACTGGTCCAGTTATAATGAGTTTCAAAATTATATATTATATACTTTTGAAACTCATTATAACCAGACCTTATATTATTGATCATTAAATATTTTAAAATACATAGGATCATATGTGAAAAGCATATTTTGTGAAAATTATATTACATTCGAAAGATATTTTTTCTTGGCATGGAAAAATTCATCCTGTTGGTGCTTTAAAATATGTGTATTGTTTACAAAATTGTCATTTAATATATAGTAATTCAGAATAGGCAAAACACCTTTAACTTTCAATAGTTTAATTTAAAAGGCTGATTAATAAACTCTAACAAAATAAAACAAGTATTTTTCTAGCATTCATCAAACATGTTTCAAAGAAACTCATTTTTATGATATAAAAAATCAACTTGAAATTGGAAGTTTTTCATATATTCTTTTCTTTAAAACTATGGACATTTGGAATTTTTCTCTATGAGGAATTTGTTTTAATTACACAATAGACATTAAAAAAAAACAACAACAATGATTTTTAACTTCTTTGAGATGCGAATGATATTATCAAGTCTCATGTATTTGTGGACTTCATTCACACATTAACAAGACTATCACTAACTATAAACTTTTTTTTCTCAAATAAACATGCCAAAACTTAAAACATATTATTATATAATTACGAATAAAAAATTTTCAAATGAACTAGATTGATATAATATTCTGCCTGAATATAAATTTTCTTTAAACATTCAATAGCGTACAAAAGTATCAAAAGTCAATTGACCATCAAAAAAAAAAAATCCAAACAAAATGAATCCTCCCTGGGCAAAAAAAAATATTTCCATTCCATTTACTAAATGAGTTTTATTTTTATTGAAAGTAGCAAAGATCGAGTGAACATTTATTGTTCAAAATAATTAGTAAATTAAATTGAATCATAGTTTCCATTTACATATGAGTCAATATATGCAAAATGTAGATGATTGTGCAAGCGTGTGCGCTGTAATTAATATATAATTTTTTATTATTTCAATTCAATCAGACTACAATTGATAATTGTTCTGCGTGCCACACATGGTATGCATGCTTTAAATTGCCAACCCCTGATATAAGCAATACATAAAATAATAATTAAAAAATATTAACACATATGTATAAATTATATTCTTGAAGCAAATTAAAAGTATATAATCATCATTATCAACATCATCACTATCATTATTATTATGAAAAAAAGTCACTTTGAAAAAACCAGATGGCAAAAATGTATCTATTAGGTTTATTATTGAACTTGACTCTGATCTCTTTAATAGTAATGACATTAATAATAAAAGGGTCTGAATTTAATCAAGAATATAAGTGGCATTAAACAGATTGTTTATCATTGGATATTCAGCCACAGAAATCAGACCTGCACTGATTCCCAATATTTTTAGTCATGATATCTAAATTAATAAATACATACAGTTTGTACAACTAGTAACTTTTATTAACTACCAGTGTTCTCTAATATAAGAGTGATGTTGCATGCTCGCTAATCATAGTGGTTGCAGCTAGGCGTCAGTCTGTAATTACAATATTAGCTATAACATGACAACTCCCCTTTTTTTAATTTACACACGTAGTCTTTTAAATATACTGGAACCCTTCTTTTGTTCAATTTTTCTCTCATTTCAGAACGTTCGACCGGTAGTCTCCTTGTCACTGTGCCATTGTCACTTGATGTTGATGGTAGTGATTTCTCTGTCTCAGTTACGGGCAACTGTGTCTCCTCATCTGGTTCTTGTGTCTGTGGAATTATGTTCTGTAGATGTGTCTTGGTTCAACGAAGAATAGAAAGTATTTTTTCTAGAGTAGGACTGTAAATATAATAATCTCCATTCTGAGAATCTTCTATTGTGTGTTCTTTGATCGTTTGCAATATTTTCTTCATATCCAGCTGAAGTTGGAAATTTTCATGCTCTAAAACTTTAATTTTAATGAATAAGTCTTCTCGATTGCTTTTTAAGGCATCTAATTCACCTTGCTTGTGCTCTAAATCTGATTCAATTTGTTTATTACGCAATTTCAATTCTTCAACTTCAACAATAATCTGTTTGTAGCATTTATTATTAAAATGAACTTCAGAATGTGATGGCAAAGAGGTAAAATGTTTTGGTTCACTTAAAGTTACATTCTTGGGACTGCTTTTTGGTGTAGAAGACCTTTCCGATAGCTTTTTTTAATTCTATTTTTTCTTCTTCCAATCGTTCGACTTCTTTTTGTAACACTTGATTCATAAGATATTCTTGTTAATGAGAAATACAAAGATGTTTTGGACTCCAATCCAAGATACTCATGCAACTCTTCATTTTCATCAGCAAGAGAATACCTTTTTCCACTTTATTAATTTTCTGTGTTTTAATACTTTTATTATCTTTTCTACTCTTTGTTATTTTATCTTTGTTGTTGTTGTATATATTTTGATCATTTTTACTTTTGTTAGATTTGATCGTTACTTTTTGTACTGTAATTTTGTTGCGTTTAATTAAACCTAGTAACTCACAATCATTACCACTAAGAAGTGTTGGTTCATCTTCTTATATTATTATAAAACATAAATTATTATGCAGATCTTTGTTTATTTTGCATTGAAGTTTTGCTTTTCCTATTGGGGTGAAAAATGATTCTCCAAAAGTGTGTAATATCTTCTTTGTTTTGAATATTATTGGTTGTGAATGAATAGTATTAAGCACTTTTTTAGATATAATGTTTACATCGGCATCTGTGCCTATTTTTATTTTTACTTTATTGTTGTCTAATAAAATATGTTCATACCAGCCATTAAACGAATGAGTTGAGTTTACACATCTGACGTATGCAGTTGTATTTTCAATATCACTGATATATAATGAATCTGATGTCACAGTTTGTGCACATAACGTCCATTTCTATTCCCATGTTTATGATACTTTATGTTTGAGCATTTTTGTGTTTTTAAAATTTTATGGTTGTAGCTTCTCGTAGGGCAATTATTGGCAAAGTGGTTTAACTTTCCACAATTATAACATTTTTTTCCAAATGCAGGATACTCATGTTTTGGGTGATTACTGTTGCACTTTTGACAATTGCATATGCTTGTTATTGCATTTTTCACTATTATGTTAATGCATAGTTCAAACTTTTCCAGTAATTCATTTTTAAGTCTTCTAGTTTCATGTTCACATTTTATTTCCAGCGCTTTTCTACTGTAATATTCCCTTTTTCAAAAAATCTGTCTTTTAGTCCTTCTTTTTGTATCAATTATAATTCTATCTCGGAGGATATTTTGTTTTTGATCCCCGAAGTTAGCTTTTTCAACTACTAATTTTAAGTGAGTAAGAAAGTGATCAATTGATTCACTCTCGTACGGCTCCATTGTATATGCTTTTATTCTATCATATAATGTTGTTTTCATTGTGTTGAAATATTTATCCATTTGTTTTAAGATAGGTAGCAATTTTGTTTTATCTTCCGAATTCGTGTGGTCTAATGTTGTTATTACATCTCTCCCTTCTTTTCCAATGAGATGATGTAATATTCCTAATTTTACTTTATCTGATTTCATATCGTTTTCTGTTGCCTCTAGGAAATTTAGGAATAATTCTTTCCATTCAGTCCATTTGACGGATATAATTCCTTCCATGGATAGTTCGATATTGTAAAAACGATCTAATTGTGACGCCATTTTGTATTTCAGCAAATATGATATGAAAAAAAAATTTGTTATAAAAACTATTGTTATCAATATTTAAATACTCACTGAGACTTAACTTTAGAATTTTTTTTTTAACTATTATTTCATTAATATTCTCCTGATACCATCTTATGTTCTTAGTCATGATATCTAAATTAATAAATACACACAGTTTGTATAACTAGTAACTTTTACTAACTACCATAGTTCTCTAACATAAGAGCGATGTTGCGCGGTCACTAATCTTAATTGTCACTGTTAGGTGTCAGTCTATAATTACAAGTATTAGCCATAACCTGACACCCAACAACAACAGAAAAATTGAATATGTAATGTGAATACTAATACAATTAAGCTTTACAAAGTCAGCATAGATTCTTAGCAATCGTATATTATTTCTCAAGAAATATCTATCATTTATTATATAAAGACACATTTGACCATTCATCTCACTGCTGGTCATTTTCTTCTGTCTTCATTTTAACTTTTGTGAGCATTACATACTTGGCCTAATAAATTAGACTACAATAAGTCCCTAAAATGACAAGAATTTCAAAAATCTATCTAAACAAGTATGCTTCTGGCAAATGTCCAATCAAATATCCACATATACATTTTGCATGCTTTCATAGTATTTTCTAAAACTCTTTCACTATAGTTCAAAAGCATCAGTACTTTTTCCTATCTTTCTTTTTCAGTGATTGACTTCCACAGCAATAATCACAGAAATAAATACCTTAACTAAAATGATGATAGTCTTTGTTTTTAAAGATATACTTCTACATTTAAAAATCAATGCAAAATAAAAGAATTATAGCACATATTTCTTCTGTTACATTATTTTGAAGATAAGTAAATATATTTCTCAAAATTTTACAGAAGGATTTGCCAAACTGTTCTAAGGATCAGAACACCATTAAAAACATTATGTAAACAAGAATTTAGAAAATCACTCTATTTGAAAAACTTTCCTTTAATTCTATTGTTACCTTCATTCATAATCAGAACATTCTCAGCATTTTGCCAATTATCATATATCAGGGATCAAAACATATGGAAATTTAAAAAAAACTTTTTTTTTCCTAAGTTCTATCATTAATTTAAATAACAAATAGATGTATCAAAATGTTTTTGGTATCTGGTATTTTTAGTGCAAACTGTTCATTTAGTGACACAGATCTTATGACATCACTATTGATAAAACGACAATTTATTTATTTTTTATTGGCTCACACTGATCGAAGACTCTTAAGAAACAGCTCAGCACAATACACCCTGTTGATTAAATCATTAGTAAAAAATTGATTAGATTCACAGTCAGCACATTATTGAGTAACAAATGAAAATTTTAGAATATCTAAACTCTGTAAAAAAAAGTAAACAAGTTAAATACTTTTTTCTTATATGTTTTGAATTATTGGAGAGTATATCTGACAATATACCAATCTGTGATAAATGATCTAATAAGATAATAACTATTAATTTTAAAATAGTTTACCAATATAACCTTTGTTTTCTTCATATTTAGATATAATATAATCTCAAACTTTTCACTTTGTTCTTTAACTTTTTTAATAAAGGACTCTAAATTCTTTCCATTTTCATCAATAAGTCTGAAGTTAATAACATTCTTCAATTTGCTCATGTTTCTTTAATAAATCTCCAATCCATGTGTCTTCATTCAATCTGATTTTCATTTCAATAAACAAGTTTTATATATAGAATGGCAATAACACCAATTCGTAAGTACATTCTAAAAAAAAAAAAACAGAACTTCAAACTGTTATTTTTTTTTCTTTCTGGCAAAAATGATGTTTTTTGTCTAGTTTCCAGTTCGAAGCTCTAAAAAAAAACCTAGTCACCCTCAGGTACACTTTCACAAAAAAAGTTGCCCTCAATGTCTAAAGGTTTGGCCACCCTGGTATATATACTTGTTGCATTGCCAAGTGCTTAATATATTTATTACAACTACAGTGATTATATATGTTTAAAAAATCTGCAATATCTTTTTTTTAACATTCTTATTGATTTAAAGGGAAGATAAATAATTAAATCATTATATGAGAGATTGAGCCATGTTATAGTTTTGTTTTGATTCTGAATTAAGTTCCATTAGCTAATTTTTGATAATATGATTCAAAATTCCAATTAAGTTACTACATGTAAAAGAAATTTGAAAGAAATCACTTAGCAAGTTGTAATTAAAATAGTTTTCATGAATACATTTCAGAAGCATTATAACATATAAAAAAAATGCTATTTTTAATGTGCATGTATAATCTAAGATTTTCTGCATTTTAATTATTTTTGGTGATATTTTAATTCATATAATTTTTAAACCAAAATGTGTGTAAAATGTCTTTATATTTTACTGCATATACATATAGTGATCATTACTTTCCATTATCTTGGAAGGGTTTTGGAACCAATCTAAGATTTTCTACATTTTAATTATTATTAGTGACATCTCAATTCATATAATTTTTAAACCAAAACTCTATTATATATATGGTAATTAAAATTACCCAAATCCAAAACTTAACCAGACTAGCCAAGAAAAAATAAAATCAAAAACACAACCAATGGTTTCACTGCTACAGACTTCTCAAGTGCAAAGAATTACAAAACAACACCATATTTATATTAAACAGTAACCACAAATCCATTTACTTCCCATTCACCCTTAATATTAAAAGAACTTTTAAATAAGTTAATAGCTTCAGAATAATACATTTTCAATGAGAAAGATTCTTTAATTCTTCTTTTTATTTCATTTCTCTCAAAGAAGACAACCTTAGCTTCATCAAAATTAAAAGTGTGATCTCTATCTTTTACATGGACATACAAAGCAGAACTAAGATATTTATTTCTAATCCTACTTTTATGAACATTTATTCTTTCATTTTAACTCAAACTACTCTGAGCTATGTAACCTTCTTATAAAAACAAGGGATAATATACACTACATCAGAAAGTCCTCCTATCATTTTTTTTTGATAGGAGGATTATTCCTGGAATGATGTATATTCTCCCTTGTTTTTGTAAGAAGGTTTACATATGTCAGAGTAGTTTGAGTTTAAATGAAAGAATAAATGTTCATAAAATTAGGGTTAGAAATAAATATCTTAGTTCTGCTTTGTATGTCCATGTAAAAGATACAGACCACACTATTAATTTTGATGAAGCTAAGGTTATCTTCGAGAGAAATGAAATAAAAAGAATTAAAGAATCTTTTCTTATTGAAAATTTATTATTCTGATCCTTTTAACTTATTTAAAAGTTATTTTAATATTAAGGATGGATGGGAAGTAAATGGATTTGTGGGTAATGTTTAATATAAATATAGTGTTGTTTAGTAGTTCTTTACACTTGAGAAGTCTGCTTGTAGGAGTGAAACCATTGGTTGTGTTTTTGATTTTATTTTTTCTTGGCTAGTCTGTTTGAGTTTTGGATTTGAGGGTAATTTTAATTATTTATTGACTAGTTTAGTTTTATGCTTGCAATGTTTATATATATATTGTGAGGGTACCACATGAGCCTCACCTAAAAAGATTTATTTCTTTATGAATTTAATTGTGCTTATATCAAGTCAACAGATATAAATAACACACACATATCTTAGGCTTTTCATATATCAGCTATATACATAAACTAATTAAATATTAAAAGAATAATTCTTAAAAAATGAATTATTTTAATTTATTTATATGCACACATAAATAAATGTTTCCAACTAATGGTATTTTTACTAACCAAAACTTGTCATTGACAAAACCTTAAGTCAACTTCGCATTTTATTATTGTAACAAAGGAAATAAATGTTTGGAATTCATTACAAATTGTAAATATATTTAAACAATAAAGGGTGTGAGCGTTTATGTGATATGCTTTCAGAAAGATAAAAAAACGAACTGAAATTGTTATATAATAATCTTCTGTTTAGTTATCGAAGCAATAACTACGTTTGCAAATTTAAATATATTCGAATTTAGAATATATTTAAAAAAAGAAGATTCACTATTTCAAAACTTTCTTTAAGTTAAGAAAATAGTTAAGTTACTTATGAACTTTATTATATGTTCTTTATAAGAAGTAATTTTAAGTAATTTTTAATGTTGGAAAGAACTAAAAAAAAGTATTTAAATTGTCAAAGTTTTAAGAGAACGCAACTTCTTCGAAATGATTATTCAAGCTATCTGTTTAAGAAGTTGAAATTTATGAAAATGTTTTCTGGCTAAACAATTAATGTCAGGAATTTCTGCTGATGTTTATAATCTAAAGATGTAAATTTATTCCTATTTAATGCCTAAAATATAATCGTCATAATTTCTAATAAAAACCAACCTGCTTTAATAATGGAGTATTACGTAAACATCTAAAAGGATAAAAATATTTGGATTGTTTCTTCGAAGGATGTTCACCCATGAACTTTATCTTTCAATATTCATGATCGTTTTATTTTATCTAAGGAGGAATGTAAAACCATTATTCTTTCTCGTCATGGAATATAGCGTTGTGTAATTTATTGACTCTTAAACTTTATTTCCTTTGTGGATAATTATTGTTTACCTGGAAAAATTACTTTGTTTATTAAATTGATCTTAACAGGATAAAAAAAGAACTAACAAGTTGAACATTTTTATTATTATTTATTTTAATAAAATTTAAGTGTTGATGTTTACTATATGTATTGATCAAAGCGACGATTGACTAAGGTAAAAATTTTAAATCATTTCAATTTGGAAGTAAGTTTATTATTTTCCAAATTGAACATTACTTGACATCTATCATAATTCCTTTTTAATTACTAACATAATTAATATAGGAATACATTTTATTAGTATTCTGGTGTGAATGAATAATTATCTTGTACAAACATATAACACACATAAAATCATTTTAATGACACTATACATAGATTTATGGTGTATAATATTATTTTTTATTGTACACATACTTTTTTAAATTTATATATATGTAAATAGTTTATTATTGTATTATATATATACGCACAGGTTATAGTTATAAATTTTAATATTTTTTTATTGTTTACGTAATAATATTTTTGTTTTAATTACTAATTAATAAATGTGTTAAACTTGATTTTAAAATTAAATAGGTCTCATTTATTTATTTAGTCATTTTATAAAACCAATAATTATAAATATACATACTCACGTATATATATGTTAAATCAACATAATATTTGAATATTTATAAAGAAGTTATATATAGCTTATACTAAATTTATCATTACTATGGAAAATTTGTGGAAATGGCTGAAGAGAGTCAATTGCGATTTCTACCCTGAGCTCGAATTCCGAGAGTAACGAGGATTTTAATAGAGGAGTGGATTGGATTATAGTATACATTATTTCATCCATGGCATTCTATAAGAAGACCCTAAGTCCGATTATAGTTAGATGCGACTTCCTTGAGGTCTGAAAAGGACCGTCCCGTTATAATATATATCGTACATATATGTCTGTTAAAATGACTTTATATTTTACTGCATTTACACATAGTGATCATTACTTTCCATGGATTAAATTATTCTGGGTTTTGGAACCAAATACTGTGAATATGTTCATTCTGCTGTACATCATAAATTGATTATAAAAAAATTCACCTATTTCTCTAGCCAAATTATTAAGTGACCACAAAAAAAATTTAGAAGGAAAAAATTTCCACAAAGATCCAATTATGAAATAACATGTTAACATTATTGTGAATCAAATTATAACTTACTAACTTCCATGGTATGAGAATAATTGCACTGAATAATAAATTTAATGTAGTGGTTGTTTTATTAGAAATATCTTATTTCAACAACAATAAAAAAACAACAATAAGATATTGTTCAAAAAAATTATACTGAGTACTATCCTGATAAAAGTAATTTTTCAAAGATATAGAACTGAATTGTTTTATTTCATTCTTTAATGAAATGATTAAATAATAACTCATTAATATCCTTAATTAAATAATTTATTTTTATATGTTTAAACAGAAAAAAAAAATTAACTTGGTAACTTGCATTACAACAACTCAAAGAAATGAAGCTTCAAAATACCATTTATATGATGTTTTTTATTATTATTTATAAATCCACAACTGATTTATTTATTGCCAGTTTTTACCAATCAAAATGATAAAAAAAGTAATGGAAATATGCAATAAAATGAATATACACAGTTTATATTTATAAATAAATACATAATGCGCACTTTTTTTTTTTTTTGGTTAAATGACAAAAAAAAAAAAATTCTTTAGGTTTAAGATTGTGAATAAACACTCTAATGATGCATATTGAATTTTTTAATTTTATTTTAATAATTGCAATACATATTTGGGATATAACAACAGATCATCCATAGGTCATCTCTAATTAATAATTTCTATGTATGCTATTTTTTTTCTGATGCTGGCTATCTATTATTTACATATATTATTCAAAAGTGTAATAAATAGCAATAAAATACAAATTGATATTTATAAGATAATTCAGTCAGTATTTTTTTTTAAAAACACCTTAACTATGAGATATCTAATTAATAGATGATCAATATGTTAATAATAAGAATTTTATTTTAATGAAAATCCTTAAAGTCTGAGTCAATTTTTTTTCAAAATCCCTCCAAAATTAATGATTTAACTGCATAAAAAATTTCATTTGAATTTAAAACAGCAGTTTTGAGTATAATATTTAATTAAGCAATATTGGAATGATGAATACAAATTTAAAAAAAATGTGTATGTATATATACATTTTTAAAATAAAAGCATTTCAAATTTGTGTATATGCAAAACTATATATAAACTTACCATAGTTATCAATTCTTTTGGTTTTTCTTCTTCTAATCGAACAGCATTTGCTTGATTTTCTGGTGTCAGACATGGCATAACATTAATTACTTCACTGCCAGGCATGCTGGGAGGGAATGCTAATGAGACTGTTGATATCTGAGGAAGGATGGACAGCTCAGAGTTCTGTACAAACTTGGGGACTTGTTGAATTACCATACTAGACATGATGGAAACTTCATTAAAAAATAAATCTTTTAAATTTCAGAAGCAACACTGGGAGAGGGGTACAAGCAATAAAATATAATATTATAAACATTAGTAAAAGCAAAAATTAATTTATGCATCTGAATTTCAATTTTATTAATATTCTCCACCCATAAAAAAAAAAAAATGTTTACTAAAGTTTAATTCTATATTAACAGATTAGTGGACAATAAAGAATATATATACAGGCAATTTCCAATTTATTTAGGTAGCCCATTTTATAACTTTTTATATTATTCAATTCATGCATAAGTTAAAAAATTATAAATCTTTATTATAATTATATAGAAAGTAATCATCATCCTCTTCACTAGAGCTGTTAAACAATGATGCCCTTTTTTAAAAGGATATATTGGTAGAGTATTGCCATATTAAAAATGTTTTCAAAATCTCTATTACTCAAAATATCATATATTTCTAATAATATTTAAAACAATAAATGTCATTTTTAAATAAATAATTTTCCTGCAAAACAATGAAAAATATCCTCCTTCCCTCTGTTTCATTTAAATTATAAGACAAAGAAGTAAAATTACTCTGCTGCTAATAAAATATTACCCCCTTCCTTTTTTTTTTCTTATTGCTAATTTGAATTATTATTCAATTATGAATAATTTGCTCAGTTTTTGTATATAAATTATTAAATAAATGTTATATAACAAAAATAAGTTTTTATATTAACTACATTTATTACATAATAATGACAACACAAGTGAGACTAATGAATTTCTTCAAATCTATGTCATGATTTACTAAATACATATAAAGCATTTTTATGTAAGAACAAATTATATATAAGTTATCAAAAAACTAATTATATATGTTAGGACTTAAGTAAATAGGGAATTGCCTGCATTATATTTTATTAACTAACAAATACAATAAGCAGAATATTCAAATAATGTCTTGATCATGGTTAAATATTCAATTAATAAATAAATAAATATATGTTTAAAATGATTATTAACACAAAACAGTTCATTAAAATAATGTGAAGAAGTTTTCCAAAAAAAAAAAAAAAAGCACAATTAAAATTTATCACAAAATAAGATAATCATACTTATGCTGATCATATATTTTAAAAAAATAAATACAACAGCGAAATTCTTTTACAAATCATTATATAGGCAATAACAAATAAAGATTTATGGATCAAAGTGAATTATAAAAAGCACTGTACCTCAAACTTTTTTAACTCCCTTCCCCTTCCATCACAATTCTGCCAAATAAATTCTAACATAGCAAGCAACAAAAAGTTTCACAAACTATTAAAAAAAACAACTAATAAAATCATCTATTGTTCATTTATTAAATATATTATGAAACAAATTACAAAACTTGCTTACTAAGACATAAAAAAAACTAACTATAACTATAAAATTATTGAAAGAAATTATTAATCTAATTAATATTTATATTAATTTACATTATAAAAAAACATTGGCATGTTAATGTCTGATTCAATACCTGTAAGCAAAAGTTGTAAATCTGCTCAATCAAAAATCTGAGTATGATTATTGACTTAGATCAAAAACAGCATTGAAATCTCATTCTATCAAATATAATTTTGGAAACAAAATTAACAACTTTTTAACAATTGTCTGTTGTTAATAAGTATAGAAATTTCTTTTTATGACCTGAAATTATGATAATAAGTTTTAAATTATGTTATTAATTTAATAGTTTTATAATTCAGTATATTTTTCTGTATCAAATATCCACCAATCAACTTCCATTAAACAATTCTCAAAATCTCTCCAGCACATTTTAAAGCAACAATTCTAAGTGACTAAATGCTTTTATTTAACGTAGAAACTCTGCTTGTTTAGGATAAAATTTATTTTTAACACACTTCTATCAAATGGATTTCTTTCAAATTTTGCACAAAATTGATGATAATGTAATATGATAATAAAATATTTCAGGATTGTCCAGTGGTTTATGCAATCTAAGGCTATTGGCATGTCAAATTTCAAGCATAATATCAGTTCAATAAATTTTCAGTGATGTACATGAGGACAGTTTACATATATATTTTAAAAAACTTATATTAAAAAGCAATTATGGAAAATTCGAATAGAAAAAAAAAAACAAATCGTAATTTCTTTTGATTGTAAAAGTTGCCTTTTTAAAACTACATATAAAATTTTAATTTCCCCAGATTGTATTTTTATTTTTTTAAAATGCTTCTTTCATAAACAAAATAATATTGGAATCAATTTTTGATGCACAAATTTTCCTTCAAATATCACAGTTTGCGATACTGCTTTTATTCTGTTTTAATTAAAATTGAAATGACTATGGAAAAGATCCCAATCCTAAAAAGTTAAAAATAATATATTATAATAAGTGTTAAAAAAATTGTTTTATTCAACAGCAACTGGGGTTTCATATTTAACTTGAAACAAAAGCAAGATATCCAGAAATTAATTAAATCTCAATCATTAATTTTTACAACTAGTAATTAAATTAATTTCTGGACACCCAAACTTTTGAATTCATGTTAAATATAAAAAAAACCAGCTGTGACTAAAGAAAATAATTATTTTTGGCTTTTTACTGTACAGTAAATATGTGTTTATTATAAAATATTATATATATATACATACATATTCTATCTTAAACAATTTGACAAACAAATACAACTCAAATTATATTACATTGAGCTTAAAAAAAGAACTATTATGAAATCAATGTGCTAAGACTTAGCTATGACAAGAGTTATAACATTTGCTTGTAACTTAATTCAACTTTTTTAATTTTGTAAACTAAATCTGATAAAAAAAGTTTAATATTGTATTATAATTTCTTGATATCGCTACAGATACTATGACTTTGAAGAAAAATTCAATGATGATGGCAAAAAGTTCATAAAAATCTCAAAACTGTTCTCTATGATAGTCACAGAACTTAATAGTCCAAAGCAACAATTGTTCAAAAACTTAAATATTTTCAATACAAAACTGCAGAAACAACAATCATTTATTTGTACTTTGATAATCAAAATTTATTATTAACAAATGACAAAAAAAAAAATTTGAAAAATAAAGGTAACCTAAGAAATCAATATTCAAAGAATATGACACTTCTCCCACTGGACACACACCTAACTGAGATTATTTTAAAATCTTTATTTTCTGACAAATAATCATTATTTATTTACTGTTTATTGCTGATATAATTATGGGCACATTACTAGAGAGAAAAACCCTAAATCTTGCTCATTCAGTTGCCTAGAATTCAATTCCTAAGTCATGATCTAATAATCAGTAAGCCACGAGACTTTTCTAATAACATTTAGCACAATTTTTTAAAAATGAATTATAAATCCCAATAACAATCAATAAGCTAGTTAAGCAAACATATCCATAAGTGAAATTTTTTTGTTTTTAAAAAAATTCTTCAGTAATGCAACTTTTTTTGTATCAGTTTTAAATGCCTCATGAAAATAAGTCTTAGTTCAATATTTCATCTTTTATGAAATGTACAAATATCAAAGATTCATTCACTTTCATTGCAAATTCTGCTTTCCATTAAAAAATTATGAATACTGTACTTAAGTTTCTGTTTCCATGATTTCATAATGTAATTTTAAAAATAATAAAGTGAAACTTATTTTATTATATATATATAAAGATTTCTATAAATCAATACTGATAACTTCAAAAACTATAGCAATATTAATTCTTTATTAAGTTGTCTGTTTTTTCTGCTTTAGTTATCAACAATGAATTATTGCAAGAAGTTGCAATCACCATTTTCTTGTTATTATATACAGAAATTTAATAATTAAAACAGGCAAAACTCTCTATACATATTGCCACTCAATGCAAGCCAGAGTAATCAATGGATGCCAGAAGGCTTGTGCATAAAATCCCCATTTAGTGCCAGAAATTAGTCTGGGGATATTGGATGAGTAGGCACTAGATGGGGATTTTATGCACAAGCCTTCTGGCATCCATTGATTACTCTGGCTTGCACTGAGTGGCAATATGTATAGAGAGTTTTGTCTGTTTTAATAACAGTTATAAACAAGCATAAGAAATGGTGATCATGTGGTGTTTATTGAAATTTTATAACGTTAATTACTTTCAAATTTGTCTCAAAAAGTTTAGAAAAAAAAAAGGTAATCTATTATTTGCCTGATTATGAATTTTTCAGATGTCCATGTAATTTGGAAAAATTTGGAGATTCATATGAAAATATTTTTCCATGTAATAAAATAAGCTAGAATTGTTTATTTATTGGTACAAGTATAAAAGTCTTTCTTTTTTGAATTTTTAGTTGCCATTTCCCCCCCTAAATTCAATAATTTTATTATTATTTTTAATTTAATTTAATTTGTAAATTTTTAAAATGTGTTTAATGTAAAAAAAAAAAAAAATTGAAAAAAGCAAAGATTTTTTTTTCTTACTTACAAATCATATGTTGATCATTATTCAATATGTATTTAATAAAGAAGTTATCCTAACAAATGATTAAAAAATAACTGAATTAACAATGACAATATTACAGTAGTTATGAAAGACTATTTACATAATAATTTATCGGTAAAAGCAAAGCTTGAAGAACAAAAACTGAAGATATACAAAATGTATTCTAAACATGATCTTTAAATGATCAGCTCCACATCAGGCATACAAATGGCTAATACTTTCAGAATACATGAATAAATAGTGGCATAAACTATTCTATAATGAACAATGAAGTATTTCTTTATATATCACCCTGAGTCCTCTAATAATCTTATGAAAAATTTCTAATGCCCATCAGAGGGCTATATTTCCCAATTTCATAAATACTGATTCTGCATTTTCTCTGAGAATAATATGTAAAAAAAATTCTGACTTCTTTTAAGGAAAAGCCATTTTGCTTTATATCACACTAATATAAACTACCACATAAAACTGTCTCTAAGTATAATTTTAAAATTTAATATTAATATAAAAAAAACTGTTTATTCATTTTTAATTTTTCAAAATGCTTCATCCATTAATAAATATTTCTTTCTGAAGTAATACTTTTCATGTGAATAAACTATAAGAATTTTTCACAAGTTAGATTTTTTAGAAGTCATTTTAATAAGTTGCAAATAATGATCCCTCATGTTTATCTGCTAACCAGATTAATGTGATAGAGAATCATTTGCAAGTTTATTAAAATGACTTCTAGAAAGTCTTACTTGAGAAGAGTTCTTATAGTACATGCATATGAAATGTACTCTTTTAGAAATATAATATATTCTCAGTGTTATTTGAATAACCAGCATTTACTTACAAGGTTGTTAAAATTATTAAAATAAATATTATCAACAAATAAAAAATCCTTCTCATTTTTCTTTTCAAAAACTTTATTTTTATATCTCAATACTGAACATATATATACATTTATATAATACAAAACTCCAACGTTTCAACTGTTTTTATCTCATACAATCATTTTCAAGGATATCTCTCTCCCACTGCTATATTTTATTACTCTTTCTTTTTTTTTAAGAAAGAGTAATAAAATATAGCAGTGGGAGAGAGATATCCTTGAAAATGACTGTATGAGATAAAAACAGTTGAAACGTTGGAGTTTTGTATTATATAAATGTATATATATGTTCAGTATTGGGATATAAAAATAAAGTTTTTGAAAAGAAAAAAAAGAAGGATTTTTTATTTGTTGATATTATTATAGAACATATATATTTTAAAAGAAAAAGTGGACGTACCTTTGCTGTGCTATTATATATGATAAAATAAATATTATATCCAAAACTTTTCTTTAACTTTTTCTTTTAAAAAATTTTCTACTCTATATTCTTCATCAAAGTTTACATACTATTAAAACATCTTAAACTTTTCTTATGTTACATTAAAAAAAAAGATATGCAATAGTATGTATCTCTTGATAAAACCATAAGATATAACTAAAACATAGAATAGTTTTTTATAAAAAGTTGTATGATTCATAATAATAAAACAAATTTTTAAAAAGAGTGAAAAAATAACTTTAATATGTTTTATCTCCAAATAATCAAATAATATTACAAAGCTCAATAGTATGTAACTTTTGATAAGATCATAAGATATAGCTGAAACATAGAATAGTTTTTTTTTTATAAAAAATTGTATAATACATAAATTTTTTTAAAAAGAGTGAAAAAATAACTTTCAATATTTTACCTCCAAGTAATCAAATAATATTACAAAGCTACTGAGTAAGCCATATCAAAAAAAAATCGTATTAATGGATTAAAAATATTTATTTTTGAAAATAAACAAAAAGATTCATTTTATTGGTATTTTATCTTAATATCCGACTTCTAATAAAATTTTGTGGAGATAATGCCAGACATATCACATTCAAAAATTATGCCTAATTTATGTTTTTTCTTCATATAACTTCAATGGTTTATTATCAAAAGGATCATAATCCCTGACCATTTCCTAAAGTCCATCCACTTTTTTCTCCTTCTGTTCTCAATCTCTTTTATAATATCTTTCATGTTAATTTTACTTGTGGGATAATGCATTTATAGTTTTTATATATGTACATAATAAAAAAAACTTGCAATTGCTAATCAAGTGAATAATATTCTATTGTTTTGTCTATAAAAATATTTTAACATTTGTCATTTGCTTGTCTGTTTAATTTTTAATACTCTGAAACACCATATCTCAAAGGCTTTAAAGTTTCTTAATATATCTTTTTAAATGCATAGGGTTAACATTCATACAATAGTATTTCATCATTAATTTTCTTAGTATATTTAAATTTCTATTTTGTTTGAGAAGTTTGTCTACAAATTTCTTTTGCTTATTTTCTTGGTATTTTTAGCATTTCATGATTTTTTTTTTATTAACACACTTTAGT
The DNA here is from genome assembly GCA_028023455.1 of Epiperipatus broadwayi. NCBI lineage: Eukaryota > Metazoa > Onychophora > Udeonychophora > Euonychophora > Peripatidae > Epiperipatus > Epiperipatus broadwayi. Next base: position 6,606,774 of record JAQFVV010006224.1, on the reverse strand, counting down.
ATTTTGAAATTTATTTTTTAAATCTACAGCTTCATTTTTAATTGCTATAAACAAAATACTATTAATCCAAAGACTTAATATTTAAAATTTTCTATTATCTAAACAAAATTTCAAAGATGATCTTTAACAATAATGTGCATATATTTATAGATAAAATTAAAAAAAAAAACTATCCAGTAAAAATCTACAACTTAATCTAATTGTAAAATTTAAATCCGTTAAAATAAATACACACATTAATTCAAAATATATCTCAAACGACAAAATATGATATATAGATAAATATCAACAAATTATAAATTATCCAAACGTTTTCGAAGACTTACCCTTCATTATCAAGGACAACACAATTTCCAAAACAGTATACTAATATGCAAATGTATAAAATAATATAGGCTAATTTGCAAATGAGAGTTAAATCGCTTCAGCACGCCACTTCTTTGATAAAGCATAAAACGATTCTCTTTTATTCAACGCGTGCTCGTCCGAAATAATAAAAAATGCCTCCTTGATTTTTCTTTTCAGATCACTTTGTTCCCTAAACATAATTTTAGGTTCATCCGGCTTGCATGCATGACCCGCAGCAATTGCATGCTGTACAAATATTGATGGGTGGGATGAATCAGCCATAGCTCTATTATATGAATATATATGCTGGGACAATCTAACCTGAACAGATGCTTTCGTTTCTCCAGAATATGCAGCTTGACAATTATGTTTTCTGCATGCAATTTTGTAGTCTGCCTGTTGTGCATGAATCGGAGGACTGAAATCTTTAGTATTATTTAAACATCTATTCAAGTTAGGGAGTGATCTAAAACATACACAAAATTCCGAACGGAAGATCTCACACATTTTATCGTGTAAATATTATGAATATATATATGGTAATAAAATCCTAGGTTTATCTTGCTGTCTAATCCGATTATGCCTTTTTTTTTTTTTTTTTGAATTTCACAATTATCCTATCAATAATCCGAGGGTTATATTGGGCTTTAATAAGATCATGTAGTAAATTTTTTTTTAATGTTATGTTATCTCATTAACAACAAATGAGTAAAACATGGATATGAGTACTATATTCAAGATTAATTCTTTCTTTTATTCAGTGCTTTGGGAATAATCATTTCTTAAAATAATCTATTATTATAAAGTGCAGAAAATCTTGAAATCATTAGATTGGAAGTTGAACTCCGATAATGTGCTATTACTTTAAATAGATTTGTACAATTCAAAAATTTGATTATAACATCAGGCACACAATAGACTAAAGCCCTGATTTAGCATGGTCAGTGAAAGTTGGGGTAGTTATAAAAATGCACTCTAAACTTAAATGATGCACTTAAATTTTTTAAACTCTTAGTGGCATGTGAGTGTGCAGAGATTTATAATATTTAAAGTAATAGTGCATTATCGGAGTTCGACTTCCAATCTAATGATTTCTTAAAATAATGTAAATATGAAAAGTTAGAAAACATTCATGTCACTTTTTTTTAAAATTTCAATCTGATTAATTTTCATCTTTGTAATTTTTATTGCTTACAACAAATATCTTTATGACAATGTTAGTGTCAAGATAAATATATATAGAAATATCTTTATTAATTTATCATAATTACTGCAATAAAATGACTTTTTATAATCAATAAAACAAGTAGTCATAGCTAAGACTCTTTTTGCAACATGTGTTAAGGAGAATATAGCTTCCATTGTAACAGAATCTGATTTTAGTCCAAATGGAGTTATGCCAATTTAATTTTCCATATTTTATAAAGTAATTCTGTATATATTATTTCAGTCAAAAGCATTCTGAAAATCAATGAAGTATATACAATCAAAATACCATTAAAACAAATATTTATTAAAAATTTATATTGGCCAAATAAAATTTCAAAGATCTTTAAGCTTTTACAATAAAACATTAACTTATACACTCATTTGCAAATATTAAAGAAAAAAATTGTCTTAAAAAACCTATTACTGTATATCAAAATTAAAATAAGCATATATTATATTTTTCATTTTTTGAGAGTTTGGATTTACAATAAAGGGATAAAAGATCTCTTCTTGAAATCAGAAAATTTCACAAATCCAAAAGGCTTTAAATTGGATTTCTGATTAATATTTATCTCTAGATGCTTTCCTTTTCTTCTGCCTTTTTTTTTTTTTCTGCAATGAGATAAAAAGATTCTGCCTTTTCTAAATCTACCAAAGGTTCCTACATTTGCTGCTTTAATTTTTCATGATCATAATGATGATACTAGACATTAAAAGAAATATTTGATAAGCAGATAAATACACTCTAAAATGAAAGCAAAAATTAATTATTATAAAATAATGAAATTTGGACCAACTATTAAAATGAGCAATATAATAACTGATATAATAAATAATTAAAATACAATATCAATAAATAGTAACTTTTATTTTGAAAAAAATAAATATTTCATGACAATGTATTGATTATCATAAAAAAAGAACACTGTCTAAGAATGATTTGTAATTTGTATATGAAAGCTGTTTATCATAGTCTTTTTGATTTTCATGAATCTTGAAATATTTAAATTTTTAATTAAATAAAAAATATTATCCAATAGAAAATTTAAAATCAATACTACAACTTTCATAAAAAAAATAACCTTCTTTCTTAAGATTAAAATTTAAATTATATATCATTAAATATGTCAAATCTGAAAAAAAAAAATATTGCTGATAAATTCAGTTCATATTTTCTGTTTAAAAAATTTTCTTTTGGTTTTGAATTTAAAAATCATTTTTTTAATTCCAACTATTTGCTTAATTTGAATTTCTTTTTCCCAATCCTAAATAAAGCAAATTTTATGTATCACATTCTTAATGAAGCTTGATAATAAGATATTCATTCAAAGAAACCCCCAAATAGATTGTTGGGTATAGACATATATTTCACAAATTGCTTTCAAAAGATAAATGGAAATTTAATTCAATGAATATTTAGTGTAAGCTTTCAAGAATTAGACCAGTTATTACTATGAATTTAAAAAGAAATTTAAAAAAGTGAAAAATATCAATCTATTATTAATGGTTAAATACATCATCACCACTACAATTTAAAATTTATTAATCTTGATGTTCAATGATTGTACTACTTCTTAAAACTGTATTTAAAAATAAAATAAAAACAATTATTATTTAACAAATATTTGTTACAATTAAATCTTTCAATCAAAATTCAATGTTCAATGAGTGATGACCAAGACAATATCCAAAATAACACAGATAATGATCCTCCATTTTAAAACTATTGGCTTTAAATAAACATTTCAATCATTGCAACACTTTTCTAGTATATTATTGTTAAATGTCAAAATTTTAATTATATCAATCAGTTTCATCAATTTTCTGTTTCATTTAAGATATTGTGACACTGATCCTATAGTCCTGAATATCTTATAATGCAATGATATATAAACTACAAGATTGTAAATTTTTAAAAATCTTTTTTTTTTTTTGTAAAATAAATAAAATCTGGTATCAATATAGTCAGAATTCTACATTCAATTTTAAGTTTTACCCACTGGTTGGAACTAAGGAAATCATACTGGCATAACTCATTGATAAATTGAGTTTCCTTTTTATTTTGAAAAATTATTTATTGTAATACTACATAATAAAAATAGTAGCAATTTCCTTATAATAGTGCCACCCAGTGTAAACCATAATAATCAATAGATGCTAGAAAGTTTCTGTATCAAAATCTCTATTTAATATCTACTCATGAATGTGAGAATACTACACTTAAATCTTTGGATCTAATGTAACATTCCAGCAGACACCTTTTACCTTTTTAGATAACTATAAAAAATTATGAACCCAAACTGAAAACACAATAATGTTTTCAATCCAAGCTAATTCATTTGTATAGTCATAAAAATTTCTATCCAATTCAGTATCAATATATTTTGGTGTCTTTGATGTTTTAATAATCAGTCACCAACATCCTCTGGCAAGGATTGATATTAATCCATTAAAACATCACATAAAAAAATGGTCACATGATGTTTTAGTAGTTTAGTAGTTCATAATACTACCTTACAAAATAATTTATAAATTAAATGTATAATTTCAAACTTCTTATTACTTGTAAATGACTAATTTGTTTCAAACTTTTATTTGTCTTTTAAATTTCTTATATGGTTTGGAAAAGTGAAAAAAATTATGGTCAATAATAAGTGTCGAGTTTTATGAAAACAATACCACAAACCAAAATAAATGTAGTCAATTGTGTCGAGTTTTATGAAAAAAATACCAAAAGCCAAAATAAAGGTCAGCTACAAATATTTTATTGTTATAAAATAAATTGGGTTTCTTACTTAATATAAATTACAATGAAAGTAATAAAATAATCAAAATAAAAATGAACTGGTTGTATTTTTATACTGGACTATTTCCATCATCTAATATGAGTATTGAATATCTTTAGAAAAATTTAACTTTATTTAAATATTCCAAATACATTCAACTGTTAGTAATAGCACATCAAACAGGCTAGTATAAGCACATTTTGAGAGGTATTATTCCCCATCTTCTTCAGGTGTTGCTGGCCTGACCAGTGACAGTACTAGCATGGGATTCAAACCTGGACCCTTAAAAAGAGGGCAGAATAAAACCTCTCAAAACATTTTGCATATACAAATCTGTTTAATGTGCTATTACCAACAGTTGAATGTATTTGGAATATTTAAATGAAGTTAAATTTTTCTAAAGACATTCAATACTTATATTAGATGTTGGAAATAGTCCAATATAAAAATACAACTAGAACATCATCATCACAAACCTTCAGGAAAACACTAAAAATGAACTAGTTTTATAACAATAAATAAAATGAAAGTTAAAATAAAAAAATTTTGTTTTCATTACCAGCAATAACTGGAATACTTATTTTTAGATTAATTTGTAAAAACTAAAAAAGTATTTAGTGTAATGTGTAAAAATGTTTCAATTTTATATTAAATTTTTGATTCTATTTTATTAAAAATTTAGATTTGTTAATGCATCTGAAACGAAAATAACTGTAACTTCCAATAAGTTGTGTAATGTAAATAAACTATTAGAAGACCGAGTGGTATCACACTGCCCTTTAGCTTTTGTTGGCATTTATCAAGATATATTCTGTCTTTGATTAGAAAATTTATGCAAATTCAATAAATACAATTATGCATAATGAGAGACATGTGACTGTATTGTCTGATAACAATAATATGTCCTAATATATAATCACTGTATGTTTATAGTATTATACTATATAGAGTTGATTTATTGAATACATATATTTGAAAAACAAATAATTTACTAATATTAATCTACTTCTGTCTAAATATGTGAAATACAATTCTACAGAAACCTACCTAATGTGAAAACATTCTAACAAGAATGATTAAACATAGTGGAATTTAATATTAAATAAGAAGTAAGCAAAAAAAAAAAAAACAGCTGAACAAACTTAGCCAAATTTATATGTAACTAATATAATCATTCGTAAATGATATGTTTATTGGTAAATAATTAATTATTAAAATTTCTGTAATTGTGCAATTATAATTACACAAAGTATAATTTAAAATTTTTTCAAAATTTTTATTTCTTATAAAAGAACAGTGACGATCAGAATTTCTAATAGGTTAAAAACAATACTTGTTGGAAGCCATGATAGATTTAATTTTTTTTTTTTTTTTAAAAAAATTTGTATAATCTTAATGCAATAAATTAATGCCATATAAACACAAACAATATATTATATTATTCTGATCCTTGGTATTTTAAATTATCAAATCCCTCTCCATAAGTTTTAAAGATTGTAAATCCTCTTCTGATCTGATTAATATGACATTTTTTGTTTGAGAATAAATTCTTCCATCTATGGAAGAAGCAAACTTATCTGAGCCTCTGAATTTTTCCTAGCTGTTCATGATAGTTTCAGATATATAACATAAAAAAGATTTTATTTCAAATATATCTAAATCATATCATTATTTTGAAAATCCTATTTTTTTAAAAAAGCCCAATTATTGATAAGATGACATCATATATAAATATTTTGTGTTTACTGTAAGAAAAATTCATTTAATTTAGCTTTCAAAATGTTGACAAAATGCAATGAGAAGTGATACTATTATATGAAAATAATTATATTTTCATTTTTTTATTGTAGGATAAAAAAGGATGGAGATTTTTTTTTTTTTGTAAAGAAAAAAATGACAATATTATATCTTTCATTCTTTAAGTTTAATTTTTGATTTATTGATAATGTTAATTTCAAACATGTTTTTACTTTAGTTTAACAACAAGCCCAAACATCATCTTTTTCTTATTGATTTGTTTTTGAAATTAGGTTGTATATAAGTTACTTTCCTACTGAAAAGATTGATTTTAAATTAAATAAATTTAGTTCACCTGTTTTTTTTCTACAATGTTGTCAGGACTTATATTAAGACAACATTAAGGAATCATAACCTTTTAGGCTTGTGAGCTACTATTATCCATATCTTGACAATGATAATTAAGTAGAAACTTTTGAAACATCTAATAAATGTCTTGTGAAGTGATTCAAAAGAAACCATCAAGAGAAAACTTCAACTCTAAATGTTTATTAACGAAAAATGTAAAAAATGAATTCTTTTTGTTCAGTATTGAGAAACTATTTGATAAATAATGATTTCAATATCCAAGGAATTTTGGCTGTACTATTAGCAGAAAATTCAAAGTCACATATATTATGTTAGAAATCAAGTCACTGCCAACTTTAGACAAATAACTAAAAGCTTGAAGTTAAAACAAAGATTGAAATAACAAATTACAAAAAAATTTCAAGACTTAATAAGCAATATTTTTTTTAAAGTATAAACTGAAGAAAGGTAAAAAAAATGGTTTAATATTTATTGAGTTTCTCCATTCTTTTTAAAATGTCTGTTATTTCATTTCTTTTAAATAAATAAATGGTTGAATGGCCTTATTACTTGGGAATTCAAAAGAAAGTTAAAAGTTTGAAAGTGACAGAGTTGGGCACAACTTTGCTCAGGGCTGCCATTCAATCCCTGCAGCAAACCATATAGATTAAAACAAGTATACTTATTATATAATTTAAAAATAAATATAGGGGATTTGAACTCAGACTTTCAAACCCCCACCAACTATCCACACTATCTCATACAACTGATACACATGACCATACACATGTAGAAAAGATAAATAATCACCAATGTATGTATTTCATGCTAAACCAGCACTCATCAGTTAGTCCAGATTATCATCTCCCACACATATATATTATTAAATAGGCAAAACTCTCCACACAGTAGTGCCACCCTGAGCCAACCAGAGTATTCAATGGATGGCAGAAGGCTTGTGCATAAAATCGCCATCTAGTGCCTACTCATCCAATATCCCCAGACTAGTTTCTGGCTAGTGGCCTTCGTCAGTGAGAAGTCTTGAATCTGAGAGCACTGCATATAGATCTTAGGATTTAATACAACCCTCCAGCAGCCACCTCTTATCTCTACTTAACTACAAAACTATGAGAATGAAATTGAAAACAATAACATTTTCAATCCAAGCTCAATAGCTTATATAGTCATATGGGTCTGAACTCAGTTCAGCACCCATACATTTTGGTGTCTTTAGCTCTTTAACAACCACAGCCACCACTATCCTATTAGGCAAGATTGATGTTAAACCACTAAGCATCACATGATCTCCATCTGTTATGCTAGCACATAACTTATTAAACAGGCAAAACTCTCCATATAGTAGTGCCACCCTGCGCCAACCAGAGTAATCAATGGATGCCAGAAGGCTTGTGCATAAAATCCCCATCTAATGCCTACTCAACTGAGTTCAGACCCATATGACTATAAAAGCTATTGAGCTTGGATTGAAAATATTGTGTTTTCAATTTCATTCTCATAGTTTTGCAGTTACGTAGAGATAAAATGTGGCTTCTGGAGCATTGCATTAGATCCTAAGATCTAGGTGCAGTGCTCTCAGATCCAAAGCTGCTCACTGACAAAGGCCACAAGCCAGAAACTAGTCTGGGGATTTTGGATGAGAGGGCATTAGATGGGGATTTTATACACAAGCCTTCTGGCATCCATTGATTACTCTGGTTGGCATAGGGTGGCACTACTATATGGAGAGTTTTGCCTGTTTAATAACAATTGTGCTAGCATAAGAGATGTGATCATGTGATGCTTAGTGGTTTAACATATATATAATCAGTGCTCAGTTTATATTAAGATAGCAAATCTTCACACTTTAATGGACAGGCTTCAATCTACCCAACCTCCAACTTTTCAGCCATCCATATGATTGAAAAATCTGATGATGGAAAGCCAAATCCCATGCTGATGCCAACATTATTGCCAAGTCCATGTTCACCTGAAGTCACTCTGACCCCTCACGTATAGGACTTTATCCATTTAAATACATCGAAGAGAGATATAATTTGTAAAATATTTTTAGAATTATTAATTCTATCAATCAAAACAATACAACTCCATATACATGTATATATTGTTTTATATATTGTAAAGCAATAGAAAAAAAATTGCTGTGAAAGGAGACCCTTTGATTTCTTTGTGACATCTTAAAGGAACCAAACAGAGAAAATTCCTAATGGCTACTCCATATATTCTTGTTGTTGCAGCTATTATTACTGTGTGATTATTCATATAGTATATGAACATGGATGGCTATTCACAGTCATGCATCAGCCAGCATGGTGAGTTTTTTGGCTTTTTGCTTCTGAGTTTAAGATCAAAAAACACCATTGGCCTTCTTCTCAGTTACCTGATAGTTCTCAACTGAAATATCAATTGAGTTTTCTTAAAAGCAGAATGAATGTGTGTGTGAATAAACTTTTTTTGCCCTAATAGATATTTACAACCATGGTAGACAAAACTAAATCATGGCTCTTATTCTCTAGAGGAAGTAAAGCCACCACCAAGGCAACCAAAGGGCAAAGGATGTTAAAAATTTCCTGATTGCAAACCCAGGCTGCCATTTGATAATAACATTTTGTTTAACTACTTCCAATTTCAGATTACTTTCAAATGAAGGAAGATTGCGAGAAATAGAAAAACTGTCTAATACTAAATAGGACATTTATTGGGCTTTATGAAGTTAGAAAAAAAAATGAAGAGACGATTTAAAAAGTGAACAAATAATATTTTATAATATAAAAACACAAACATCGGAAATATAAGTAGAAAAATAACCCTGTGGAAATTATTGGTATATCAGACAGATTAGCAAGATTAGTTATTCAACTTAATGGTAGATACTAAATGTAGGTAATTCAGGTTTATACCTCAACAAGTTCTCATTTTGATGAAGAAGTAGCAAAATTTTTATATGGATGTATTAGATTAGAACAAAACAACATTTTAAAATTGTCATGGGAAGACTTTAATGCTAGAATTGATAAACAATTGAAAGACAGAAATGCTGTAGATAAATTTGATTATGGTAATAGAAATGAGAGAGATTTATATAATTTACCGGAAAAAAAAATCCTTTATATTACGAATTCTTTTTTGAGAAAAATACTAAACAGAAATAGACATGAAACATCCAAATGAAGGTACAGCAGAATTGGATTATACTTTGACTAATAAAAAATGCATTTCAAGATTGTAAGGTTTTTAATAAATTCAACACAGGAAGTGATCATTGATTAGTGAGATGTAAGATATGTGTTAATGTAAAACTAGAGACATAAAAATTATTAAGAAATACAATATTAACAACTGATATTCCTAATTTTCAGAAATATTCCAATGAATTTAAATTAGAATTTGCAAATCATTTTCAAATATTAAAAGATTTTGAACATGATTCAGATTTGAATGAAATCTAATAGGAAGATAAATGATACACTTTTTAAAACTGCAACAATGATAGCTGGTGTAAAAAAGCAGCAAGTAACAAGTAAAATTTTTACCGAGACAAAAAAATTTATGAAGAAAAAAAGGAATATGAAAATATATAAAAATGATGTATTATGAAGGATTGAATATTTAGAATTCTATAAAATTGTGCAAAAAAGAGTTGATAATGATACAAGAAAATATAATTGTGAAGTAACAAGGGAAGTTATATATGAGAATAAGTCTCAAAAGTGTAAAACAATATCCTGGTATTAGTAAGAAACTTATTTCTGCAATTAGAAAAAAAAGATGGAACTATTATTAAAAAGAGAGATGACATCATGAAATGTGTAGAAGAGTTCTTTTAAGAATTATATAGCAATAAAGAATAAAGAAAAATATCGCCTATAACTACTATATCTTTTGAATTGCCCAATATTTTAAATGAGGAAGTAAGACATGCAATTAAATCTATGAAGAAGGAAAAAGACCAAGTAATGATGGAATTATAATTAATATCTTAAAAGAAGCAGGTGAAGAAATAGAAATTTTTTGATAAACATGTACCAGATGATTGTATGAAGGCAGTAATAATGTTGATATTTAAAAAAAGTGATAAAGAAGGTATTAGAAATTACAGATCTATTAGTCTTTTATCAGTTCTATACAAAATTTTTATCAAAATAGTTATAACTCATCTACAGCGAAAACTGGATTTGGTATTGAGAGAAGTTATAGAAAGGACCAATGAATACAAGTTGCCATTATACTTTAGATTTGTAGGCATTTGATTCTATAAACACTTCTTCAGAGAATAAAACAATGAATCATCAAGGTACATATCCAGGATATTATCATATTCTGAAGAATATTTATATTTATAAAAATGCAACCCTAACAATTAGATTACATAATGATACTAGGAACATTAATATTGAGAAGAGTGTACAACAAGATAATTCCATATCTAAAACATTTTACAGTAGTTTTGCAAGAAGTATTTTGCGGATTAAAAGGAAAAGCTAAAGGAGTAAAAGAGATAATTTAAGTCATCTAGATTTTGCAGATAATGTAACTGTTTTTGCAAATAATGCTTGAGACCTTTAGGAAATGTTTGCAAGGGTTATCAGACGAAAGTAGGACTAAAGATAAATGTTAAAAAAACTAAGGTAATATTCAATGAATGTTCTCAAAAAAAAAAAATAAAGAGTGATGAGTTAGATGAAGTTAACAATTACAAATACCTTGGTCAGATTATTAGTAGAGATGAAAACATAATAGATAAAATTAATCATAGAATTAAACTTTGTTGGAATGCTTTTTGTAGAAATAAGGGAAATATGTCCATGTGTTTGAAAAAAAGTAAGGTTTTTAATAAATATGTTTTATCAGTTCTACTTAAGGATCTAAGACTTGGACGCTTAACAAAAGAGCAATACAAAGACTTCAGAATACTCAACAAAATAAGAAGACATGTACATGAGAAATAACAAGAAAAATAGTAAATGAAATACATGAGTGAAAGAACAAAGATGTATTTTTGACATCATTGAAAGAATTAAGAAAGTAGAGTTGGGCAGAACACATTGCTAGAAGAGATGATAATAGATGGACAGTTGAAACTTCAAACCAGATTCCAAGAGATTGTAAAAGATTTAAAAATAAACCACATGTGGATTGGATGGATGAAATACGAAAGTGTGCTAAGGTAATGTGGGAAAAAGAGGCTAGAGATCGGAGATGGATGGAACATAGAGAGAATCATTCTGCAGTGAATTAATAATGGTTGAAAATAATAATATATTGTAAACCTGTTTATTAATTAAATATATATATTTACTTAAAATATAGTCTTAAACAGAAGGTAATCAACCTTTTACACATGCGCTATACTGTAAAAGATTGAGTATCTTATTTAAAATTAGTTTGAAACTGCACTAGTAAATCTATTAGTCAATTAAAATATAATCATAATTCTTAGTCAATTAAAATATAATCATAATTCTTTATTCCCAATTTAATATCTCTCTATATGCTTGCTGTTTAGATTAATAATTTGAACCTGCATTTTCATAAACTGAAAATTCTGTAGTCTGGTTAAATGGAATATAAAAGTATGTGTAAATTATAGTTTAACTGCCACATGTAGAATGAATGGTTCCTCAAAAGTATAAATGTTTCTTCTATTTTGGGTTGTGTGTATAGTTAACATACTTTCGCTGTTATACTGTACACATAAGAATACTCATACCTACTGCCATTTGATATGATTTTTGTTTATACCACTAACCTTTTGGGCAAGGTTCCAATGGCTTCGGGTATCTACATTACATTTTTCATGGTTTTTTAAAACACTGGAAATCAATGTCATGAAACATTACTGGGATAAGTAATCAATGAATTGTGGATTCGGCCTACTTTACATAGATTAAATACAGAGATGTAAATAGTTAAAAAATCCAGAAAATATACAAATGAAACATTTTCTTGCATTATGATAAATCTTTTTCTTTTGTAGTTTTTATAAATTAATGTTAAAAAAACAAACTTTGTGTTCTTCATTTATATTATTAAAATGATTTTACTTGAGAAAGAAATCTGAAACTTGAGTTGTTCATTTACATTATTTTATTATTTTTTTTAGTTTTTTTTTTTTTTCTAAGAAATTAATTTTCAAAAGAAAACTTACAATTGCCATTTATTATCCTTCCTCTATCTCAAAATCAAATAAGAAATTGAAAATACAAATAATGTTAAAAGTTTGAAAGAAGCCTGTGAAATTGAAAATACAAATAATGTTAAAAGTTTGAAACAAGCCTGTCCCTGACAAGTAATAAGCAGGTTTTAAATTACACATGGAATTTATAATAAATTAATTTGTAAGTCAGTATTTACATTAGTGGTTTTGCAAAAAATCTCTTCCTCAAATGGTCAATTTAGTCTTGCATTGGTGGTCGAGGTCAGCGTGACTGCCTTGCACTAGCAGGCAGTTGCCCGGGTTGCGGGTTCGCGTCCCGGCCGATGCTATGACACTTAAAAAAAAAAAAGGTCAATTTATTGATTAGTTATCTTAGTAGTGTTTCATGAAAGTGACTTGCAGTGTTTAAAGAATCATTAAATATAAAATTGAATGTAGATACCTGGGCAACCTTAAATATGAGTATATAAACATAAATGAATCAAATGACACCTCTGCATTCTGTCACAAAGACATTTGTACTTTAGTACTTGATTAACAAAGCAATAAATTTGTTGAACACCTATCAGTTTTTGCTTCAAGGCAATTACTTCTGATGAATACCACTGAAAAGATATCATCAAAAATGTTGAAGTTAACATAAGAAAATACAAAATAGGGATAGATATTAATTTTAAAATCAAGTCTTATTTGTCTGGTTTCTGAAAAAATCTTGCAAATTCTGTTAACTTTTTCTATTTTGGGTAAATTAACAAATGAGATTTTAAAAAAAAAACACATTTTGGTTTATCTACAAATTCTGTCATTTTCAACCAAAGCGTGAGAAAGAATAACCTTTATAGGAACATTTTCCAGCCAATATTCATTATTAAAATTATTCTCAGAAAATCACCATGTTTTAGATTTATAATATTCCTTAAAATGTGTTAAATTCAACAGATTAGCTCATTACTGTAAAAATGAAACTCTTATAACCTATTGGTAATGATTCTTATTGTCTCCTCCTTCATTGTAGAGGGGTATTGGGGAGGTCTTTTATTTGTAATCAATTATTTAAAGGTGGTTAGGGTGAGCTAGACTCATATGAATGAAACTACAGCAGGTAATATACATTTGCATCTACAATAAGGTCAAAAAATCCTAATACTTGTAACACTGTTAACAATAACATGTGCTATAATGATTAATTAGACAAATTTAAATTTATCACTTGCATCACTGTATTATAATACTGTTTACTGATAATTTTTCTGGAATTCAAAAACCTCATATAATTACCTTTTCCTTTCATACAAAAACTATAGAAATGTCAATCTGCAATACATATTTTTCAAACAATTAAGCATGTTACATCTGGTCATGCAAACACTTAATGCAACATCTTCATGCATAAAAGAAAAGCTCTACTCTAATAAACATTAAATAGTCTTAATAAAGCATACTGCATATGCATTTTCTAATGCACAAGTCAATACATTCTTACTGAAATTAAGTTAAATGAATAAACACCTCTATATAGACTCAATATAATAAAAAATAAGTTCTATTGTGCAGCCTAAACCATTATTTTGCATAAGAAATTCTCATTCTTATTGATATATTTCTAGTGCTATGTTAAACACAAATCATTACATCCAGATAAACTCCCTATTGTTTAATTTTGACTGTAACTTGCTATATTCTCATTATTTATGCATCCATCAAGAGAAAACAAAAGGTATCTCCAATTATATATCTTGTACTAAGAAAGGAATTTTTAGGCTCCAAGATTTATCATCCTAATGGGTGATTTCAGTAGCATTCATCACTTTCTATCATTCTCTCTAGAAATCATCTTTATCTGTGTCTTCTCTCATATTGCATACTTCAATGTTTGTACAATCTGTTTAACACTAATACCAAATTCCTTATTGAACTTCCCCTTCTCCACATATGTGCTTCTAATTATTACTTAGATGCCACAATAAATTTCGCACTCTATTATTTTTAATCATTTTAAATTCAGCTTATGCTTACCTATGCTACACCAGTTTTCTATCAAGTAGAATGTTTTACATGGAATTATTTTCAGTAGTGATAATTTTTACAATCTTATTCTAGCAGCATATCTCTTTGCTTTACTCAATAGAAACTCAAAACTGATTTTAAATTTGATTTACAAAAAGTTAGACTCTGTATATATGTCCAATAACTTCACAAAGTACAATTCTTTTACATTCGATGAGCACTTATATGGAAGTTCAAATTTGTTTATAACTAGAATGCTTATTTAGTATCTGAAATGAATTTAATCATTCTTTTGCATGAAGACTATAATATTTCTACATAGAAATCTAAAGTATTTCAGTCTGCCATAACTTTATATTTTTAAAGTCGTCACTTTTATTATTATTAATGAATCTGTTAATTATTCTCACAATATGGCATAAAAGATCCATATGAAAATAAATAAATAAATTTAAACTTTTCATTATATAGCTGCAAATTACCTGTATTACATATATAAATCACTATCATTTATATGGTTAGTACAAACCAAGAGACATGAGGCACATTTCTTTGCAAGATACTGTTGCTAAGATTTTCATTAGAATCATCCTCTGCTCACAATTGCATTTAAAACTTACACAAGCTATACTATTGGTCCAAGAAATTTATTTCTCTGCAGAATGTAAGGTCAAAATTTTCTTAATTATTTGGCAAACATTATTATTGTTAAAAAGTATATGCACCTCACTACATTCATTTATTAATTAGAGGCATTCAGCAAGAGTTTCATTTGTCATTGGATATTTCATTAGACAATTCAAAAATATACACAATTTGTTCATACTCTCTTAGATTTCATGTTACAAGCTACATCCTTTTTGATTAAGATGTGTCTTGTACTCAAAGATTTCATTAATATTCACTTCATTACCATTAGCTTAAAAAACTTACTAATGCTACTAGCTCCATTGGTCAATAAAAAAATATTCTGACAGTATGCTATGGACCAAAGCACTCAAAAACTTTACCTGAAATTCCATTAAATCTCTTCAAAATGAAATTTGAAATTATACAAGTAATGAATAAACAAAGCAATATCAATGGTTTCTTCATTCTGCCTGCAATACATCATCAACATAAAAAAAAAATTTAATGCTATTTTTACAATATTTGTCAACTAGTTATACTATCTGATTTCACATGCTCTACACATCTGATTATAAGATCCATTCCATTATAAAAAGTACATAGTGGGTATTGGGTCTCATCTTTTTCATTAGATATCTGAGGACTATAGTGGGCTAAATCTGACATTCTTCATTCCATATATTAAAACAAAATTCTATATTGCTAACTTAAGGATCTTTCTTTTAAGCTGTACCTTTCTTCTTTAAATCTCATCCAAATTTCAAACTCAACTACATCTCTCCTTAACTATTTTCCTATTGCTTATAATAACATGTTGATGATCTGAATCTTAATTCTGTTCATACCTTATCTCTAATAATACAATGTATTTTCACTTATAATGAGCTATGTTAACAATTCTTAGTGTATCTTAATTAATCCATAGGATACAAACTAAATCAAGAATTAGATCAGCATTAGTATGTTAAATATTATATGATAGTTATCTTAGTGAATTAAAAGTTATATTTAAATTAATTGCTTTATCTTACATAAAAAACAAAAAATTTTTTTCTTTTTAATTATGCCTTTTCATTTACTGTTCATAAATCTTATATAAATATATTAAAATTTACATATATGTTTAAAAATAAAACTTTTATATAAAACAAACAATATATTTCAGAAGACAGAAATTCTAATGGAGGAAAGAAATGAGACACCTGTTATGTGTATATCATTGTATATGTATATACAGAAAATTCCTGATATAAGATGTAGTTATGCTCCTAAAAACACTACTTATAACAATTTACAATGGATATTAATTTCTAATTAATTGTATGTATTGTGTGGAAAATGTATTTGAAAATAATTAAAAATTTTAAATTTATATGGAAATGTATAGGCATGTGAAATATATATATATATATTATTTTAGTCCATACTAAAATGTAATACAGTATAATTCCTAAATAATAATTAGATAAACATTATCTTGAAAAGATAGATAATGGTATCTTTTATCAAAATTTTTGTTTTGTTTATATAAAGTCTAATGAGATCATTTTTCTATTTATTAAAAAACTATTAAATATATGTAGAATTATATTTTCATAGGAATATATAAATTGACAACTTCAAGTGGTCTTTTCAGCAATTGATTTTTGAGAAATTGTATCTCAATATGCTTTTTATTGTACAATACCTTCAATAGAGTGCGACCCATGAAAAAGATATGTATTCTCAAAAAAAAAAAAAAAATTTTTAAGCGATAAAAAGACATTATTTTATATTGTTACACATGCAATCTTTTCCCCCCTTTAATTTCAGTTGGATTAAAACTCAGTTTTGAAAATTTCATTAATTAAATATGTTTTTGTTTTGTACAAATTCTATACATTACTTTTCTTCCTGACACATACTCTAGCATCTACAATCAAATGCAAAAAAAAAGTACAATGAATTTATTAATTATCTAAATGGTTACTAGTTATAAATTACTTTATATTGCAATATTTAATAGATACATCAAACAATAGAATTCATAAAGGAATATGATTATTTTAATTCCAGATGAAAAAAAAAAAAATTAAAAAGTTGTTTCTGTAATAATGGAAACTAATTCATTTACATGTATTATATACTAGTCCTTTAGTCTTAATTTTTGCAATAGACTTTCAATTCAGAGAGACTTGCTTAACTATAGCTCTCCACTGTATTCTAACTTCAATCTTATTCTTCAAATGAGAGTTGTCAACATTGCACCTAAAGATTTTATGTTGCTTCACATGCATAATACAACAAAGATGTATTAGACTGAAGGTTTGTGATGATGTTATATTAGAAGTAATAACAGGTTGGACTATTTCCATTATCTATCATTAAATGTTGAATGCCTATAAAATTTTAAACTTTAATTAGACTTTTCAAATACAAAATAGACCACATAGATTAGGAATTACACAATGTTTGGAGTAGAATTATTCTCCATTCTTCTCTAGATGTTGGCAGATAATATTAGCATAAGAGTCAAACTTACATTTTTAGATTCTTGAACATCGAATTTTAAGGCAATGCTGTAACCAACTGAGCTATTTAGTCAAAGGTAACAGTAAGTAAAAATATAATATACTTATCTATGAGAATTGGTTTAAATTCTCCTGATCCCTACATTTTTTTTTTTTTTCATTTTTTTCTATGAGCAAGATTAATTAGAGGCTTCCAGACAATGTGTATTGTCACACTGGGTTGATTTATAGGATTATTTGCCATTACCACATGAGCAACTTCTTTGCATCTTACTCTCTCTTTCTAAAATTTTTTACTTTCCCAATTGAACATATGTTTATTAGTATATACATGTTCTGTTACTGTAGACTCATCTGTTCTTCTTTTTTAATCATTAGTTTATGTTCTTTCAATTGCTGGTCAACAGGATGACGGGTCTCACTAATATACTTCCTTCCACATTTACATGGTATTTCATAGATGCAGTTTTTGTCTTTCACCACTTATAGTTTAGGCTATATTGACTGCAGATTTTCTTTAATTTGTCTGCCATTCCTGATATGTATGGACACATTACAGTACCAATAATTGTTTTTCTTTTTGATGTCTAGTAAAAGTTTTCTTGATGACAGCTGATGGATAATGATTCTTCATGAGAGTTTGTTGTATGTAAATCTTTTCATTTTCCAAATCACTGGTTTCCGAACAAATTTCATATGTTCTATTCCATAGTGATAGTATAATACTATGTTTTATGCTTCTGGTATGACCGGATGTTTATGCCAAGTATTTTCCAGTGTGTGTTGGTTTCCTATAAACTATTGTATTTACATTACCTTGAAGGAGACTTGTCACAAAAACATCTATGAATGCTAATTTTTGTCCACATTCTGAATCCACTGTGAATTTAATTGACGAAGATATGTTGCTGATATGCATCCGTAATCATGCTTCATCATGCAACCTTACCACAAATGCATAATCAACATAATTGAAGCCATACTTTAGACGGAAATGGAATCATATTTATGAATGTGGTTTCAAGTTCTTACATGTAAATATTGCTAAGCAAGGGTGACAGTAGTGAGACTATGGTCATCCCTGAATTATATTTCAACAAAATCAAGGAATGACCATGGAAATCACAGCTGTCACTCTTGCTTAGCAACATTTATATGGAAGAACTTGAAACCACAATCATAGACTCCATTTCCACCTAAAGAGTGGCATACATTTGTGGTATGGCTTCATAGTGAACCACAATTACACCCGTTCTGAATGCATATCAATAAAATATATCCATCAATTAAATTCACAATGGAATCAGAACAAAAACAAAAATTGGCATTCTTAGATGTTCTTGTGACAAGACTCCCTCAGAGCATAGTAAAAACAAGTTTATAGGAAACTAACACTTTCTAGAAAGTACTTGGCATATACATCCTATCACACCAGAAGCATAAAACATGGAATTATACTATCACTATGGAACAGAGCAAACTAAGTTTATTCGGAAACCAATGATTGAAAAATTTAAAAGATTTACATAAAGCATACTCTCATAAAGAATAATTATCCATCAGTTGTCATCAAAAAAACCTTTAATAGATGACAAAAAAAGATACCAAAAGAAAAAACAATTATTGTACTGTAGGTATTCATATATATCAGGAATGGTAGATAAATTAAAAAAATCTGCAGACTATATAACATTAGAACAGCTCCCAAAACCATACTAAACTTAAGAAATTCTAACTTATACAAAATCTAAACTGGAAATACTGAAGAACAAAAACTGCATCTACGAAATACCATGTGAATGTGGAAGGAAGTATACTGGTAAAACCTGTCACCCTGTTGAATAGCAATTGAAAGAACACAAACTAATGGTTAATGGATGTGCCTACAGTAACTACCCATGTATGTACTAATGAACATATGTTTAATTTGGAAAATACAAAAATATTAAATAGAGATGGAAAGAAGAAAATCCAAGAAACTGCTCAAATGACAATGGCAAATAATGCTATAAGTCAGGGGTCCCCAACCTTTTTACACTTAAGAGCACATTCTATAATACTGGCTAGGTGGTGGGTACCATTTATTTTTTCAACCAGATGATGGGCACTATTTATTTTTTCAATGTAAATTTATAGTTGGATATTGTTAATAATACACATAATGTACAAAAAAATATTTATTTCAAAAATAAAATTTTAACATATAATTAATGTTTATATTTTTACGCTGTAAAAGTAGTGTGCCCTACAATTTGATTACAATATAATACAATAATTTAAAAGAAAATTTAAAAATTAAATTTATTTGTATCAGATAAATAATTTTTTATAAGTGTTCGGATAGCAGCGGGCACACGTAAAATGGTCTGCGGGTGCCATGGTGCCTGCAGGCATAGGGTTGAGGACCCCTGCTATAAGTGAACCCAGTGTGACAATACATGTCTGGAAGCCTATAATTAACCTCATTCTTAGAAAAAAGTATTAAAAAAAAAAAAAATTGGAGAGATCAGGGTTTGAAATTTGTATTGACTATTGCCTTTTAAGAATAGCTCAATTGGTTAGTGTTGCCTTATAATTTGATATTTCATGAATTTAAAGATGTAAGTCCAACTCCTATGGTAATATTGTCACTGGACCGGTCAGCAACACCTAATTACTAACCTGCGTTGTCTATTTGTATGTCATTACTAACAAGTTGTTTATATTTGAAAAGTTTAAATAAAGTTTAAAATTTTCTAGACATTCAATATTTAATGATAGATGATGAAAACTATCCAACATATTATCACAACAAATGTCTGTATAATGTCAAGCATGATCTTGACATCATATTTTCAGAATATTGCGATCTCATATACAAAAAATTAATTATAAATAAAATTTTTGATGTGTTTTCTTTTAGAGGAATAAGGAATTGTGATAATTTGGATTATTTTATCTCGATTAAGGTATCTATACTTCACTTCTACATATATAATTCAATTCTCAATATTGTTTTATGAAAGGAAAGTTTAAAAACCTATGTATCCTTTACTAAGTTTGACGATTAGCAGTGACATATAGTATTTCGATTGCAGCACATGTATATATCAGAATTAAATATTTATTTAAAAACATTGCCAATTACCAATGAGTCATCAAAGTTAAGATTTGTCTACAATTTTTAGGTTACAATGGTATATAATGCAAATGGAATAATTATGCTACTTACTATATATAAGATGAAAAATAAATAAATAGCGTAACACATAGAAAGTAAGCAAAATTAAAGATTAAAAACAAACAAAAGGCCCAAGTTGACATCTAAACTTATTAACGACAAGAATAAAATTTATGAAAATAGATGCAAAACTGAATATACCAGTAATCTTACTTAAAAAAAAAAAAGCATACATATATATACACGCAGAAAAAAAATGAATTGTGCACAGCTTAATTAAAACTAATATTGTGAATTTGGAGTGCATCGTTCGGTTTGGTAGCTACTAAGGAACGTAAGTCACAAGCATCGTTAAAAAATACCTTGAGCATAAATGTTACTAAAAAATCCACCCCCACGCACATAAGTACTAAATGGTAATATAAACATAAAATAAACTTTTAAGCAATATAATGCTAAAACTATGTACTTACGGTCTTCTGGCAGGCGAGCTTCGGGAAACTGAAACGTTAGAATACATACGGTCTGTCCTAATTTCCGCCATAATGACACAATTCGTCCAATAGTTACATGCCGAGCTTTGAATTCATAGAATAGTATTACAGAATATTTAAATATTATTGAATTTATTTAATGCTTGTTTGTTTATACTGCAATACAAAAAAACAAAAGTATTAAATATGCAATTAAAAAAAAAAGGTAATATAAAAGATTACTTTTTACCAAATAGTATGAGGGAACAAAATTAAAATCGAAAAGCTGTCCAATAAAATAAGAAATTTATAAATTTTGCATTCCAAAAAATGTCGACCTCCGTGGATCTTATATCTCGGGCTGAGGATACAGATAAGTATGTTTTTATTTACATTTTCACATAGTAATTAGTTGTTTTTTTTAAAAAAAAAAACACTCATTAGTTTAGCTTTTTACTTTTGTTATTAATTACATTGACTTTACAATGGTTTTGAAAACAATCATTATTGTTGCTTAAGCTTGAAGCCTAGAAACCGTTTTATAGTGATGACGTTGGTACCTTGATTTACGTCGTTGTTTATGCATTTAGTGTTGCCTAAGAAATATTTTTTCTGTTATTTTAATAAAAGTTATAACTAGCGTGGAATACTGAAATTATTCTCTTTTTAGTATTAAATTTTGAAAATATAATGTTAATAAAAATAATATTTTATGCAAAAATAAATTGTATCTATATTTATAAAACAAAAAATATGGGTTATGGGGAAGATATTGAATTTAGCAATCTCAATTTTAGCGTGTATAAGAATCTGCAAAGCTCTCAATATATTGTAGTATATAAAGTTAGCTGTCCAGTCAAGGAAATTTTTAAAAAAAAAAAAAAGTCATGTTGGATTTATTTAATTCAGCGTTCATTATTATTTTTTATTTATGAAGTGCATCTTCATGATATAAAGTGTTCTTTAAAACGGACAAATTACAATAAATCTAAATACTTAGATGCAATATAAAAATGTTTTTAAAGGATGTAGCAAGATTTTGCAAATTACTACAAACGATAAACAGATATTGCTTGGTGGTGTAACAGACTTTGTTGAGAATTTAACATATTCGCTAATTTCGTATTTGAAATTTTGTAACAAGTATTAGTTCACATTTTTACAAATATGAAATTTTAAACATTTTTTTTTTAAAAATACCAAACTAAATTAACATCATTTTTTAAATTTAATAGATTGTTATTAAGTTGTTTAAAACAGAGTTCAAAATGGAAAGTTGTACGAGCCAGAATAGAGTAATGGTCAAAAAATATAAATACATACCAGAATTGAATTTACGTATTGTGTCCGTAAACAATTAACGTTTATTAAACAATTTATTTGAAAAAACAAATGCCTTCTTTAAAAATACTTGTTTAACTACTTAAAACTAAAATGACTTAAATTCTTCAAAGAGCTAATTTGGATAATTTGTCCATTCACTTTGAAAATTCATCCCAGTTCCTAAAGATGCTTATGTTAAGTGCTGGTCTCATTTTTTTTGTCTACAGGAACCGATGTAACTCAAAATATTTTGACATTCTATTCAGAGAAAATACCGATCCATTCAAATCATTTAATCCTATTACTAATTTAAGAATCTTTATACACACTCATTTTCATTGGTTTTGAAAGGTAAAGTGGAGTAAGTTTGCCCCATGTGATAAGAGCAAGATAAAAACTTTATTTCCACACGAATATATTAAGGAGAATTGCTAAACATGTAGAATATATGTACTTAAAGAGAGCAAAAATTGTTGCTCAGTTTCAAAACAATTTATGTACATGGACTAAACAATCCATTACCTTTCAAACTTCTATTTTACAGTTAAGATTTTACCATAAGTGAAGACTACAATGGATCTGCAATAGAAATTTATACTGTTAAGTACTTATTGTAAATTCATTTTAAGCTTACCCTCAAATAACAAACTTGACCATAATATAAAACTATTAAAATCAGATTCAATGAAAATAGTCAATGGCAAAAAAGGCCAATCTTATAACTAAACTAGTTAGTTCAATTATTACCAATAAAGTAAGGGATCTGGCTGTAAAATGGAGGTTCATTTGAGAAGGAAGTTAGACAACAAGATCTTTTACTATGACACATAATAATTCACAATCTGAAATTATTCTGACAGTTTCCTACACGTAGGGCCAGTGCTTCATCATAAAGTCATTAACTTAATTAATAAACTTCATATGTATGCAAATGTTTGCATTTTCAAATCACTTCATTGTTCATTGTTAGAAATATGTTCTGAGCGTAAGTATTTTTTATTTAAATATGAGAAGAATACTTCTTTATTTAAATTTATTGTGACAATTGCCTGAACCTTGAGTTTCGAGCCTTAAAATATATCACTCTTATCATTATGCTAAACTAGCTAGGCTAACATCATTTTGCTGCAATAATTAATAAAACTTATATATAAATGTTTAGATTTCAAATTATTTTATTGTTAGAAACACATTCTGATTGTAAATATTTTTCATTTAAATATAAGAGAAATATTTCTTTAATTAGACTTGTGACAATTGCTCGAACCTCAAAATATACTTCATATATACTCTACTGTTGCCTAAAACTGAACAGGCCAAGATATGTAAATGAAAAAATGTTTAGATTTCCCAAACACTTTTTTAAATATCCTAATTTTTTTATAAAAGTAACAATTTATTTAAAAATAAAACTTTTTAAAAATATTACCTCATAATTACAGTAATTTTGCATGTGAGGAAATTATATTTATTAATGATATTTCACAGTTTATATATCTCATTCAATTTAGACTAGTGGTAGAATAGTCTATTCTGGAATATGAGGTCCTAGCATCGATTTCATTGGAGTCATGTGCAAAAAATTTTTAATCCTTCTCTTTTTTTATTATTATGCTGTATTATATTTTTACATGTTTTACTAACAGCTTTTTTTTGCACACCAAAATATTTAATTTTTAATAAATTTCATGATAACGATACTATTTAACGCAATTCTTTTATATGATTACACTATTGACAAAGTCTAAAAAATATATCTAGTGGAACAAATCAAGTTTGGTTTTTTTTTTTTTTAGTTATCCAACATAACTTATGAAGGAATAAACAAAATAAAGTACAAGGCATTTTAATGGCTTCTAAAAATATATTGAATAATACAAATATGAAAATTTAAAATTTCTTCCCTTAAATAAATCCTGGTAAATCTTGAATTGTCAAACTATATAATAAAGTATAATATATATAGCTTAGTTATTAATAAGCATTAAAAAAATAAAAGTATATTTAGTGTAAATATTTTATTATTGAATGAAACAAGTTAAACTATTTCTGCTAATAGAAAATGTAAACATGTGTGTCCTAGATTCTGAATTAAAAGTAATTTTAGCCAGCAGATGCTAATGAAATGAAAGAGTTATATCAGCCATGTTATTTAAAATGGACTTATTTTGGTGGTTCTAATGAAATATAAGTTATGTCAGTAAACAATATATGAAAATTTAAAATATCAGATTATATATATAGCACACAAAAAATTAAATAATAGTATAAATATTTTATTATTGAAAAATATAACTTTGTTAATAGAAAATATTAATAAGTTTATGCCTGAGAGATTTTGAATAGGTTTTCAAACAAGAATTATTTTTAGTGAATTGTTGAATGCTGGTTAAAGTTGATCCAAATATTGGTAAAGAATTCTTAAGAATTACACGAGGTTTTATAACTATTGTACTTCAGAAAGAATAATGGAGATAAGAGGGAACTTTTTTTTTTCCTCACTTTGTGAGCTCAGAAGCGAAGCATCTCTTTGACTGCAGATAATATTTTTAAAGTAAGTAAACTAGAAGTAATTACTTATATAATATTAGAACCGGCCTAAGAAGAGGAGGGTAACAATGCAATGTTTTCATGCCTATGTGTGGTGGTGGAGAAGTTCTTTTAAATCTAATAAAAATACTTAAATATTTTAAAAAATTATCTTATTTGCAGATATTTCTTATCTCTACTAGTAATTTCACGGAATTATCCAAAAAATAATATGAAAACTTTTGGATGAAAAAATTAAAAATTTACTAAATAAATATTTTTGTTTTATGATATTATTTAATTATTGTTTAAAAAATTAATTTTTTAGACACTAGTTTTATTTTAGCATGTGCTTTAATCTCCGAATTTATTTTATAGAAATAAACGAATAGAACACATTTAGTACACGTTAAATGACTAAAGCCATGTTTTCAAGTTTGTCATGTGAAAGTGCTGAGAAAAATTGTATTTCAATTTACAAATTTTATTTTATAGAATGGGGAAGGGTGTACTAAAATTTACCTTGTACAAAAGTATTTGGCACCACCTACATTTTCCACTATTTGCTAGAATGCAGTGAATTATGCTCAAGCCTGGAATAAACAGCTACTACTGGCAAACACTACTGCACCTTTCACAGGACAAACCATTGCAACTGGAAGAGTGTTAAGTTTTATGAAAAGGAATCACAGCATTCCTCCAAGCCATTAATTGTTATTTCTAATATCTAAAAGTTTGTAATTTACCAACTATAATGATGAACTCTTTTAATTAACAGTTATATATGTATTTATGCCATTAACATAAATAAATACAATAAATGTTTTACATTAATTTTTATTTGTTTTTCATTTATTTACCAGTTGGAAATATTATTTTCTGACAGCCTATATGAAGCTATACATATATTGTAACAGGCACATACGTACGTTACATTATTTTTTATTAGTAAACATAAAAAAAAAAAGTTCACCAATAAAAATTTCTTTTTTAAGAATTAAAAATTGAAAATTAAAAAATCATCTTAAACTCGCATATATATAAAATCGCACAGATAAATAATTATTAAAATAAAACTTTATTAAAAAAAGAGTAGTTTAAAACTAAATTTTCAGAAAAGATTTAGAGATAAAAATATATGTTTAAGTTTGAAAACAAATTAATTAATCTTTTGTAAAATGGAAATGATTATTTTAATTAGTAAACTAGCCTTTGGGCATTTAAATGTATAAGCATCGGTCAGATAGGAAAACAATAGAAACTTTTAGCAAATGAAAGAAATCCATCGGGAAATCGGACCTCAACGAAAAGGTTTTCACCATCATGACGTAATGTTGAGTTAATCCACAAAATTATTATAAAAGGAAAGGTTTGAAAATAAAAGAGTTAGTTGGTTATTATGAGTGGACAGATAGGTGTTAGTGCGGAGTTGAAGGAGAAGGGATTGAAAAGACGCACTCTTCAATCCCTTCAGTTCTGCTAGGAAGAAAGAGAAATGAACTATCGTTTTCTACATTGAGGACCAGCTGGAGTAAAAAACCTCCGGATGAATAAATAAAATGGCCAACAGAATACCAATCTTTTTTGGACGGCGTGGGAATTCACGTTCAAATGGCAAGCAACAGATAAAGATGAACTGTTTAAAACCGTAAGAACTTTATAATTAATGAACATTAAATTAAAAACTTTCCGTATTTAAATAATACAAATAGAATCCTATCTGACCAACGTAAATTAATATTAATAATGTCATTTGATGTATTTTTTTTTTATTTAAAATCATTTCCATTTATTTTTTTTTTTGTTCTTTTAAGTTTCTATTATGATTTTTGTTTTTCGTTAGACTAAATTACATAAATGTTAAACTTTAGTCGGGCATGAATGGCTATATAGATTTGTAAAGTTATATTAGGGGAGGGTAATCTTAGGTTATTTGTTTCATGGTTGAATTGGGTCGATGAATTTGATATATTGATGTAGTTAGTACATGTAATTCGAGTTTCGCTATGGGCAGAATTGCTTTATATGCCGCGCACTTCCGTTTTGCCTATGGAAGGGATTATAAGATGTAGAATGCTGTTCCTTTCGATGGAGTTTTTTTTTTTATTGCTCTTCTTGTCAGATAGATGTAGTATTTTTATCTGATGAGAGGCAATTTCTTCTCTTAACCTTTTGTGCTGCCGTATTTCGTATTATATTGAATGCATCAATATGTCAGATGAATTGACGTTAGTTTGACCGCGGACTTTTAGCCTAAGGTTAAATAAGGATAGAATATTTTTTTTAAAATGCAAATCTATGTAGTCCATTCATACTCGACACTCTAAATAAAATTGCATTAAATTTAAGTTGGGTATAGACGCTTGCATGGGTTCGTTACCGGTTAATTATGTTTTTGGTTTTCATGTGTGATCAAATTTTTATAAATCCATCTGTGCGATCCGGAATCAAAATTTAAAAAAAAAAAAGAAAAAATTTTTTTTTTTGACTTACGTATCTGCCTACTTTATAAATTTTTCTAGGTTCAAATGCCTAGATGGCGCCCTGTAGTGCAGATCACGTTAAGCTCTCTTTCTCCGGATCGTTATAATTGGCTACCCAACTTGGGCCGATCTTTAATAAACTACCAGGGCCCTGAGTAAATTTCTTTTTTCAAAATGAAATATTTTTATCTGTTACATAAAGTTGTATACTTTAAATCTTATAAAAGCACTGCCAGAAGAAATTGCGCATATATATTAAACACGAGAAAGTATAAATAATTTTAAAACTAATTTTTGTTAAAAAAAAAAAGTCAAAAGGTTGCAATAAATGTTTTTTTGTTTGTTGATATATATTATGCTTTAACGTGTATAGGCGCGCACAGCCACATAAGTTTATGATCGAAATGTGGTATCTTACGATGAGTACCGTTGGGAATTTACTTCAGTGTAATCCTATTTAAGCATTTTAATCAGTCATAAATAAGTTGGTGGTATTTATAATTGTGCTGCTAATATACATGTATAAATCCATTATCTTTCAAAACGTATTTAGTTCAATGCAACCTTCTTAAATAAATAATTTAAATAACTTGCTTGTCATGCCGTGTGTAAAAATAAAATGTATAAAAAAAAATAATAGAACTCTTGTGGGGAGGAGGTGTAGACGTGGATGGTCCTTAGGAAAGTGAGTCAACATTTTTTTTTGTATATAGTCTATACTAACCCTAAGTAAAATATTTTTTTTTTTTGTTCATTTTTTTTAAAGCAAGTTTACTGATATGTAACGGGCACATACATACGTTACATTATTTTTTATTAGTAAACATAAAAAAAAAAGTTCGCCAATAAAAATTTCTTTTTTAAGAATTAAAAATTGAAAATTAAAAAATCATCTTAAACTCGCATATATATAAAATCACACAGATAAATAATTATTAAAATAAAACTTTATTAAAAAAAGAGTAGTTTAAAACTAAATTTTCAGAAAAGATTTAGAGATAAAAATATATGTTTAAGTTTGAAAACAAATTAATTAATCTTTTGTAAAATGGAAATGATTATTTTAATTAGTAAACTAGCCTTTGGGCATTTAAATGTATAAGCATCGGTCAGATAGGAAAACAATAGAAACTTTTAGCAAATGAAAGAAATCCATCGGGAAATCGGACCTCAACGAAAAGGTTTTCACCATCATGACGTAATGTTGAGTTAATCCACAAAATTATTATAAAAGGAAAGGTTTGAAAATAAAAGAATTAGTTGGTTATTACAAGTGGACAGATATGTGTTAGTGCGGAGTTGAAGGAGAAGGGATTGAAAAGACGCACTCTTCAATCCCTTCAGTTCTGCTAGGAAGAAAGAGAAATGAACTATCGTTTTCTACATTGAGGACCAGCTGGAGTAAAAAACCTCCGGATGAATAAATAAAACGGCCAACAGAATACCAATCTTTTTTGGACGGCGTGGGAATTCACGTTCAAATGGCAAGCAACAGATAAAGATGAACTGTTTAAAACCGTAAGAACTTTATAATTAATGAACATTAAATTAAAAACTTTCCGTATTTAAATAATACAAATAGAATCCTATCTGACCAACGTAAATTAATATTAATAATGTCATTTGATGTATTTTTTTTTTATTTAAAATCATTTCCATTTATTTTTTTTGTTCTTTTAAGTTTCTATTATGATTTTTGTTTTTCGTTAGACTAAATTACATAAATGTTAAACTTTAGTCGGGCGTGAATGGCTATATAGATTTGTAAAGTTATATTAGGGGAGGGTAATCTTAGGTTATTTGTTTCGTGGTTGAATTGGGTCGATGAATTGGATATATTGATGTAGTTAGTAGATGTAATTCGAGTTTCGCTACGGGCAGAATTGCTTTATACGCCGCACACTTCCGTTTTGCCTCTGGAAGGGATTATAAGACGTAGAACGCTGTTCCTTTCGGTGGAGTTTTTTTTTTATTGCTCTTCTTGTCAGATAGATGTAGTATTCCTATCTGACGAGAGGCAATTTCTTCTCTTAACCTTTTGTGCTGCCGTATTTCGTATTACATTGAATGCATCAATGGGTCAGATGAATTGACGTTAGTTTGACCGCGGACTTTTAGCCTAAGGTTAAATAAGGATAGAATATTTTATGTAAAATGCAAATCTATGTAGTCCATTCATACTCGACACTCTAAATAAAATTGCATTAAATTTAAGTTGGGTATAGATGCTTGCATGGGTTCGTTACCGGTTAATTATGTTTTTGGTTTTCATATGTGATCAAAATATATAGACATTCAGTAAATACTGATACCTTACGGTGAGTATCTAAGATGTATTTATTCGGATGTCTTTTAAGTTATTGGTGTTAATGCAAGCATCTTATGGTGAATGCTATTGGGTTACTTATAAATTTCCCTCTGCAATTGACGGTATCAATGATTTTGTATTTTGATCGTTTATGTTTATTTTGAAATGTTTTTGACCGTGGAATCTATGTAACCGATCTATACTCAACATTTTTAAACAAATCTGTGCGAACTAATAATAGTATAAAATTTAAAATGTAAATTAAAAATCTAAAATAAAAGTAAAAATAATGTTAAATGTTAAAGTAAACATATTAAAATAATAATGTTAAATCTTATATATATATATGTGCGTAAATAAATTTTTGTATGTTAATTACTGGCAGTGGCTTATTTTATTTATTTTTTAATATTGAAATATAATTAGATAAGATATTATATTATTAAATCTCTGCTACTCCCTGAGCTAGTGACATGGGCTAACGACCGGAATCAAAATTTTAAAAAAAAAAAAAAATTTTTTTTTTTTTGACTTACATATCTGCCTACTTTATAAATTTTTCTAGGTTCAAATGCCTAGATGGCACCCTGTAGTGCAGATCATGTTAAGTCCTTCTCCGGATCGTTATAATATAAACACAATAAAAATATATACTGATTCCAGCAGATCTCCCTGCTCTCAAGATAAGTCCACCATATTATGCTCCACTAAAGACAAAAGCTTTCAACAGAAGTCAAGAGGAAAAATAGCTAATTGAAAGACATACAAATTTGAAGTCTTTAGATTTAGAACCATTTGACTATTTGCAAGATGAAGCCAATATTTTCTATCAAGGTCAGTTAGCCTGAAACTGTCTGAAACCCCAGAGTTTTTAAAATTATCATGCTTGCCTTAATTCTTGAGGCTCTACTATACGATATATAATGCAGAAGGCAGGTGTTAAGATTAACAATGGACAAGAAAAATGCATATATCATCTCTTGATGTGTACAGTCAGTCATAAGTGAGTATTACCATTACAACTCCAACAAAAAAAAAGAAAAAGCAAAACAAGAAGTAAAAAAACTACTCTAGAAATGAGTTTTGCTATGCCTATACAAACTATCTGTGAACCACAAATATGTCAAAATATTTTTCTGTTTACTTTTAATACCATGTCTAATTGTAGCTCTCCAATGTATTCTATTCTCTGCAATATCTTCCCAATGGAAACATTTGACCTTGCACTTTTTTAGAATGTTTTTAAGGAGTATACCTCTCCCATGAAAATCATGATCAAGGTCACTATAAAACATCCTTTTAGAAAGTATTCCATTATACATTCATTTTAATGTACAGTCTCAACAGAGGTGTGATTTTACAATTGTAGACTTAATGGTATCATATCCTTTAATCTAAAGAACATATTGATTGGTTTTATGATTTTGTGATTATATTTAGAAAATTTTATGAAGCATCCTTAAATTTAGATTGCACTGATAGGGTATCCAATTTTTATTTTCATACAATAAATTAGATAAAGTAATAGCTCTATATACAGCTAATTTAGTTGTAGTAGTTATTTCCTTGTGATAAAATATTATCTTTTAATAAGTCATCAAAAGCAGTAGCAGCATATTATAGTCTGTGTTGTATCTCACACCTAAATTTATTTTTCTATTTGAAAACTACCAAGGTATTTAAACTGGTTTATATTCTCAAATTGATAACCATCCAAACTAAAAGTTGCTGAGGATTTCCTTCAATCACTGATTGATAAAAAAAAAAACTTGAATTTTTTTAACATTAATTACTAAACCAACTTATTTATATGTTGCATTCAAAACATTAAGAACATTCTGTAAATCATCTTTTGAAATGGCAAAAATAGCACAATTATTAGTATACTATAAATCCAGAATCAAAGAAGTTCTTGTTCTCACTTTTAATCAATTCAAGTTAATAATTCCACCAGCACATTTGTATTGTATCTTCATCCTTGTTTGATTAAGTTGCTTAAAAACAATACCAAAAGCCACTGCAATAAAGATTGAAAACAATGATGGAGCAAGTATATATCCTTGTTTAACAACTGTTTTTATTTTAAATACCACCTGTAATAATAAAGCTTCTCTCATTTCATCATGTAGAAGCTGTATAATATGACTAAATTTTGATAGGCGATCAATTAATTTCAAACAATACCATAGTTTTGTCATTAACTAAATCAATCACTTTGACCAAATCAATAAAAGCAATATATAAAATCACTTCTTTGTTCCTGAAACTTTACTTGTATTTGCATGGTAACAAAAACAATAACTATAGTGCTTCTTGATTCTTTAAAATTACCTTGAATATCTGTAACTATTTATCTATTACTGGAAGCAATCTATTCAACAAAATTCTTGAAAGTTATATTTCATGATAATTACTGCAATCTTGTCTATTTTTTTTTGTTTTTAAAAATTGGAACAATAAAAGTGTTTTTCAGGTAGCACAATTTTATGGTCCATGTATTCCTAAAAAAATTCCAATATTTTTGAAGCTAACGTATCATCACCATATTTTTAAATTTCTAGGTATTTCATTAGAACATGCAGCCTTTACATTTCTAAAATTACAAACCAGTTATTTAACTTTATTAAGCTGAATATCTATGTCCAAATCTAAATTAGATAAAATGGATATATTGTTAAAAATTGTCAACACAGTTTTCAAAACATAATCAAATAATCCTTATCTTTAATTAAGATATCACTGTCATCATCTAAGAGAGTATCATTGATGTATTTAATAGGATTGTGATACCATTTTTTAAGTCTGTATATTCTCAATGCATCAAAAAAAGATCTAGAATGACCACTATCAAATGAATATCTATATTGTCTTTGCAGTTTTCAACCACCAATCATTTTTAAATTTTTTTATCAGTCCTTGAACTTCTTCCTTCAGATTATTATATTTGTTATGAAAATCAACATTTAATCTATTATTCTGCCAATCAGAAAATACCACATTTTCTTTTAATTAAATTACTACCAATAAGATTATTGTCAGAAACCAGTAATGGTTTTTTTAGTGAACCGAAGAAAAGATTTACTTGTATCCATAACACAATTCCATGTTTCAGTAATATGACAGTCTTAAAGATCCAAATTATATTTTAGTAGTTAATAACTGCTGAAAAATATGAACATCAATTTTTTTGTGAATATGATTGGAATAATATCTATTTTTTAATGCAGCTGTCATATTAATCTTTTGAGTGTCCCAAACTGTGATCTGATCATCAATCTGTGCTTGTAAGTGCTTGCATAATGTGAACTTCTTTTGTATTCTGCCTCCTAATTATAATGTAATTCGTTAAATGCCATTATTTAAGCATGGATGCATCTATATGCCTTTATAACAAAGTGTTTGTGATAGTCCAGCCATATGTTTTGCATAAATTCAGTAATAGCAAATCTTTTAAATTTGTAGCACCAATATTAGTTTTTCAATAAGTTTTGTCCAAAGTCTAGTATTTGTACCAACATACACATTAAAATCTCCAAGAGGAAAAATCCAATTTTTTAATGATTTTGCTGTAATAATGCTATCCAATAGGGAATAAAATCTTTTCTTCTCAGAATGTTTTGAATATAAGATTGGAGCATGGGCACTAATAAAATAAAGACAAGTGCAGTTGTGCAAAATGAGTTTTAACAAACTAGCTTTTCATTGATACAGTGAGGAATTCCAGCAATAAGAGATACTAAATTTGACTTTGCAGCAAATCCAACATTTTGCATTTTTCTTTCATTGACTGTCTTTCCTTTCCAAAAAAAACAAACTTGTATCCATTTGTCTGTTCTATTAAACTTTCCTTCTTTGGGAGACAAGTTTCACTATGAACACCTATATCAATCTTGAATCTAAACAACTTCTTAGCCACCCGTGCAGTTCTTTGTTCTGGTCTTGAAGTATTTGTATTAAGTAAAGTTTGCGCATTCCAAGCACTTACATTTAAAAAAAAATAGATTTATTATACCTTTAATATTAGCACAGTCACTTGCTTTTATCTTACTATTAGTACTCATTATTTACCGACTATCCATTTTAAGACCACATTTTCTAGACTCATTACAAGTACCCCTAAACAGGGCTGCCTAAACATCCAACCTTTTCCAGCTGAAACTCTTGCGTCACTGAAGTCCAGTTTCAGACTGATTCATTAGTGATGTTGCTTCAAGCAAAGATTATGACTAAGAACTGTCTGTTTATTAAGCCTTACTGTCATTACTTTCTTAATTCTTTAGGGCTTAAGCTAAAAATAAAAAATAAATTGATAATTGGAGTCAGAAATACTGTGCATGTAGTTAAAAGATGGAAATGTGCACAAACATATAATCCTGTTGTCACAATAAGTATAAGGAGATATTTGATGGCATGCAAGGCTCTTGATGACTAGGCCTTATAATAATTTAACTAACTGAAAGACAAAAAGAAGAGACTAAAGACTATATAGGAGATCATACCTAACCTTTGATGAACCAATATTCTAGTCTGCAAGGCGACAGAAACTTTTGGTTGACACTGCTACCTAATGATGTTGTATTCCACATTCAATGCTAAAAGATAAATCTAAATTAAGTTTATCAAAATAGTGAGTCACTTTCTGATTCTGGCCATGAGAAAAAATTACATTGATCTTAGCTCATTTTGTTATTCAAGTAATTTGAATCTAGAATTTGATACTTTTTAGAATGTAAAAATATTTATCATTTCACTTTTATCCTAAATATAAAATGATATAGGAACAAAGAATGATACTGATTTGGACTCCAAAATAATTAATCTTAAAGTTTATATGTAATTAATAGCATGAGAAGAACTGTAATATAAAAATTCTGCAATACCTAATATATAAAATACGTATAAATATCAGTGGTTCACTAATTAGTGCTTGTATATGTATCTCATTTGCTTGTCCTTCAAATGAAAATGCTAAATTTTTATAATTAAATTAATATTCTGGATTTTGTTATAGATCTAAGAGTTATTAACTATCTTACCACTGTTTGATCAAAGGTATGTATTCATTCTCATAATACTAGATAATTCACAAAGGAATTTAGAATTATAAAAAATTATACATCATAAAATCCATTAATTTATATTACATATTGTAATGGTATAAAAATGAATTGATTAACTATTGTTAGGAAATCTGTAATGGAATAAAGTTGAATATACCGAAATTAATATATCAAATAATCAGTCATGTTTGATTACTAATTATGTAAGAATATAAAATAGCTCTAATTAAAATACCAAATTGTACCTGCATGATATATTTGTAAAATAATATTTAAAGAATATAAATAGTAAAAATTCAAATAACATTGGCCCCTATTTATTAGATTAAAATAATAAATATAGTAACTTAACCAAGTAATATTTATTGAAACATCAATTTAACTTCTGTAATCAATAAAATGTAAATAAGAAAAACTATTAAAAGAAAATAATGAATTATTGAGATAGATAAATGTTTGATATATTTTGAGTAGCTAAATATTTAATATAAAAATAGAATTATGTAGAGACTCTTCATTGATACCAAAGTATAATGTTATCAATAAATTAGGAATAATAATGAGATTCAAATTTAATTAATAAAAATAAAATTTATTAACATAAAAATATATATATATATAATAAATAACTAATATATAAATTGATGAATGTATAAAATAATTTTGATTAGAATATTGGATTATAACTAATTATAAATAATATAAAGGTATGTGATGTCAAAATTTCTAACATATATCTATGAAATGATGTAAAAGTCACACTAATAAACCAGAAAGAAAATATTTATCTGTATAAGCAAAAATAAATAAACCTTTAAAAGATATTAAAAACAATAACTAAGTCTGTTTTAATTTGTTTCTTACTTTTTTTATAGTCATAAATGGAAGATGACCAATTTAATTATAAACTTATATTTCACAAATTTTACATGAATTGTATATTTGTCAGCTTTTTTTTCATTCCAGTGTGTTTAACATATACCTATCTTTGTGCCCATTCAATTGATCACTTTTTATTCATACGAATCAAAAGAAGATTCAACATATATTGTTATGTTTGGTCTGAATTACAGACCCAACCTACAGAAAATAATACTAAGACACATACTACAATTAATATATTTATTATATATACAAATATATACAATACAATATACAGTATATATACAAGAGAATATTTACGTTGAATATTGTAGCTTAATATAAACTCTGGGTTCTGCCTACCGCTTCCAGCAACACCTGATAGCTTGCCTCATGGGATGTAAATCCCACACAATACAAAATTTGAAAGAATGCGTTTGGGGCAAAAAAGGTAAGGGATTTTTAGGTTGGAGCTCCTGGGAAACAAAAACTTTTTGGTAAAAAGATTTCTACCCTGATTCTCACACAAAGGCTGACTATTTATAACCAGATCCCTGACCTTATTGAAAACCTTTGGATTCAGCAAGCATTGTTGCTTATTGGCCTGTAATAATCATTGGCTATGTTTTATCTATACATCAGCCTATTGGCTTGTGGCAAACAATGCTTAATCCAATCAGATAAGGAGGCATCTGCTGGAATAGTCCACTTCTGAGAGAAGAAAGGACTAAACATATATATGTTAACTATGTCAATACTTTGGTTGTTTTTAAGAGACTTTAAAGCATGTATTATTAGAAACAATAAATTTTCACCCAAAGTTAAAGGTCTAATAATTAGGTTATTATGACAATTTTATTTAGACTGAAACATTACTACAAAGAAATTTGATAGTATCTTCTCTTGTAACATTAGCACGCAATGAATTGTGTTTATAATTAGGAGTCAGAATGCAGAAGTTTATTTTACGTGGTTATTAGATAAATTTGTAAACTGGTATATTTAAAATGATAGCTGCATTAGAAATTAACATGTTGATAAGAAATTTGATGTACATTTTCAATAACTATTAAATATTAGAACTGCCAATTTAGATTTTCATGATTATTTTAATGAAATATGAAATTCTGTTAAGGAATGTGTGTTATGGTTACAAGTAACTTTGGTTCAAAAGAAAAATCCTGATTGATTTTATAGCAATAATTTTATTGTTAATGATTTGATTAAAAGGAAATATGTATTATTTTTTACTTGGTATAACAGTTAAATTAATATGAAGCTTAATGAGTCATATACAAAACAAGAAATTCAATAACTTATAGGTTGGCTTGATCATTTTCTGTATAATTAAGGACTGCATTCTCTATTGAGCAAAGAGAATAGAGTTGAAAAATTAAAATATTAGATGTAATACAAGATAAGCAAGGGCAGAT
Organism: Epiperipatus broadwayi; assembly: GCA_028023455.1. NCBI lineage: Eukaryota > Metazoa > Onychophora > Udeonychophora > Euonychophora > Peripatidae > Epiperipatus > Epiperipatus broadwayi. The sequence goes on along the minus strand of JAQFVV010006224.1, from coordinate 6,569,394 downwards.
ACATTTAGTGGGAATAATGAGAGATTGTAAGTGAAGAAGGAGATGAGCATTGATACATGGTATTAAAGGGATTGTAAACTGAAATTGATAGATCATGAATTGGAAAAAATTGTAGTAGATATCGGCAAGTTGATAGAAACAAAAAGCATCCAGATTGGAGACTACAACAATGGATGGAAATTTTATATCTTCATGGTGCAGGTGTGTAAACACACAAGATATAAAAGAATATTAGTAATTTATGAGCCAAATCAATGAAAGAATCTTGATAGCTTACGTGAGCATTTCACTAATGGATCTGATTGTTATACATTTTGTACCAATAGTAGCAGCAACAGATGAAGGTAAACAATAATTTTGTAAAATGTTGCTATCAATTCATCAGAAATGGAGGGGGAGGGGTGACTATAAATAGGTAATGAAATGGCTTATTTCTTCAGAGTTCATAAGAAGTTTGAGCTCAGGAATAGCAGCTGGAAGTATAATCTGAAGTTTGAGCTCCAGAGTCTGTTGTTTTATCACAGCACTAAACTATGCAAAGTATTGTTAATGATATATTATAAACAAAAAAATAAATGAAAAATATATGAATATATTAAAGAAACAAAATATAGATTACAAAAAAATAATTAATGACTATTAAAATAATAATTAATTCCTTACTGTCCTTATTTTCTTAAACAATAAAGTTCTGTAAAAAAAATTTTTTTTATTCCATCCACATCATAATCTGTGGATTTTAGTTATGGATTGTATGAATACACTTTATTAAGATAATTTGTACTTTTATTTTTTTGGTTTTGCTCGATTCAAATTGACTGCAAATATATGCTATCTTTATTTTTTAAAATAGTTATATTACTGAAGGGAATTAATTTTTTTAGTAATTTTTTTAAATTTTACTTTCATAATTTTTTGTCTAATTTCTAAAGATAATGACTACAGTTTTGATTTAGTTTTACAATGTTTTTGTCAATATTATTATTCAAAATGGTGAAAACAAGTTAATGAAGTCTGTTCCAGAAGTTTTCCAATTTATACTAATGAGAATAATTTTTATACCATGTAGACTACAAACAATTTTTTTTATTAATCAAAATTTTATATGTTAAAAATATTAACATTATTTTTGCAACTTTTTGACAGGGATTGAAATGTCTTTTGTGTGAAGCATTTTCTTGTTAATGAGATTTTAATTGTAATAAAAAAAAATAGGTATAAAATAAAAAGTTTTATCATTCTTTTAAAATATATAAAAATTTAATAACAAAAAAAGGTGTGAAAAGCATCAGAAATATTTATAAAAATAAAAAAAAGTTCAATTAGTTTAAATGTCACATATAAATAATATGTTATATTATAAAAAATATTTATATTTTTGATAGATTTCTTAGCTGAATATATTTTTATAACATACCTTTGAGGAGATCATCTAAGTTTTTGTAATAATTTGACCTTTTTTTTTTTTAATTTGAGAAACTGTTAATTTTTGTATACTTTGCATGAGTCTGTGTAGATATTGTTTGCATCTTGATTTGGGGCTATAATGACGAATCTTTTATTAAACAAAACAAACAAAAAAATAAGATCATAGGATTAGAACTAGTAGATATATAATATTTCTCTTATTACTAGGAATGAGGATTGCAAAACATTAGTCTTTTCTTTTTCATATTATTTTTTATAATTATTACATAGATATTCATCTTTCCATCTCAGATTATTCTGGGCATCAACCAATAATAGATAGTAAAATTAATTGATCATGGACTGATTATTTAAAAAAAAAAGTTATAATTTTCTGAAAAAATGTCTAAATTTGAATTTACGACATACTAATAAAATAAATACAATGAAAGTTTATTAAATTGTGTTGAATGAAAGTTTATTAAATTGTGTTGAATGAATTTCTCCTTGCCAGAGGAGACCAATTGCAAGATTAATCAAGTTTTTTTCTGTTTATTGTGTTTTACATTATTATAACTTTGAGTGGCAGATTACTTCTGGTCTGAAAATTTTGCACTATAAGAAACATTGTATAAATTATTTCTTGAAATCATTCTTAACTTTGTTCTTTAGAGAAGGCAAAAAAAAAAAAAAAGAGGTGTGATTCTAATCTTGAAAAGAAATTTATAATTTGCTTAAAATATTAATCAACATTCTCTTGGTAGTTAAATATGGTAGATTATATATATATATTGTAATAGTCAGCTTATATATGTTTAAATTTATTTTAATTGATTTAGGGGCATCACCTGTCATTTAACATCTGGAAATATATGGATACATATTTGTTAGTTATATATTTTAATAGAATTCAAAATATTCTCTTTAATATGTAATAAGGATGACCACCACACAATATTATTTGCAATACCTGGACAAATCATGTAGAATGTAAGCTACTCTTGATGAAATGATGAACATGAAATTGATACATTGACCAGACAATATTACATATAAAGAAGTTAGCACACTATTGAAACAAATAACAAAACAATAGTTTATTTAGAAAGGATCATAATTTTCAACCAATATGTTTTTGTCATAAACATGCTTATAATTACTGACTATATCATAAGAATTTATGAAAATTTTCTTTATAATTTGATTACTTTTATAATTATAAATTAATGATCACTACCATTTTAGTTTATATGCAAGCTGGGGAATAAATACAGAATGGTCTTAGTTATTTGTAAATTGTCCAAAGTTTAATTTAATTAATTTTTAAATATTAATCTTTCAGTTACATATTATAATACTAACTGGATTATATGATGTAGCACATTTGCTGTAGCTCAAATCCCTGACCTTCAATACATCTTGGATATAAACTTACATATAGCCAACCACAAATATATTATTTATTCATATTAGCTTTATAGCATAGTCACACATACATATATAATATGGGATTATTATAATCAATACAACTTTCTTACAATGATAGTTCTAGGGAGTGGCCATTTTAGATCCAAATCCCAATTTAATAATAACTCAGTTACAATGATGGTTCTTTTGAATCCATTATCAAATTTAAAACTTTAATATGTGTTGATATTAAACATGCACACACTATATAATTCAAAAGCAAAATATATATAAAAAAACCAAAACTTTAAAATAATATAAAATATTGAACAATTATATAAATAATAATAAATTTTGTTAGATCTTCAAACATTTTCGAAGGCATAACCTTCATTATCAAGAAGTACAAACTCTCTTCGTTTTTTCACGATGTACTAATATGCAAATATGTGACAAAACCGGGCAAAATATGCAAATCAGAACATTTATACTTGCCATTTCTTCGATATGGCGTAAAATAATTCCCTTTTATTCATCGCGTGTTCATCTGACATGATGTAACGCCTCCTTAACCCTTCTCCGCAGATCATTACGCTTTCTACACAACACTCTTGGCATATCCGGTTTGCACTGATGGCCCACAGCTACTGAATGCTGAACAAAAATCGAAGGGTGTGTTGAGTCCACTAAGGAGGCGTGTTATATCATGTCAGATGAATACGTGATGAATAAAAAGGAATCATTTTACGCCATATCGAAGAAATGGCAAGTATAAACGTTCTGATTCTGATTTGCATATTTTGCCCGGTTTTGTCGCATATTTGCATATTAGTACATCGTGAAAAAATTAAGAGAGTTTGTTCTTGATAATGAAGGTTATGCCTTCGAAAACGTTTGAAGATTCAACAAAATTTATTATTTGTATAATAAGCTTTAAATTAAATAAATTATTAATAAACACAACTTCTTTAACGAGCGTTAAAAGCGCGTAATTATTGATATTATATAATTGTTCAATATATTATATTATTTTAAAGTTTTGATTTTTTTATACATATTTTGCTTTTGAATTATATAGTGTGTGCATGTTTAATATCAGCACCTATTAAAGTTTTACATATAGTATCTAACACACATTTAATCTTTATATATCAAATTTAATAATAACTCAACCTATTTATGTGAGGTGGTTTCTCTAGAATCTGACCTCAAATTTACAGAATATAACCATGACTAAATTTACCATATTACCATTCAGTAATGATCTAACAACTGCATTCATATGAATTTTGTATAAAATCTAATTCACAGTAATCAAAATGAGGGCTAATGATGAACTTGATCAAATTTAAAAATAAACCTCTAGATTAACACAAAATTCTAAGAATTATTCTATTATGTATTATTTTAAACTTACACATGTTCACACTTCATGTCTTTAAAGTAAATATTGCATTGATTATTGAAACTAACTTGACATATTTGCTGACAATTTCTGCATGAAAAGAAAAGACTCCCTCCCCCTTTTTAAGGAGACAAATTTTAACTAAGCATATATATAATAAAAGAAAAGTTGAAGCATATTTTGTATTTTAGCTATCTTAAATGTGGCTAGCATATTTATAAATGTTTAGAAGTAAATGCTGACTTATATATATATTAATAAAAATGCCTATTCTTTTAATCAATCAGTTACATAAATTATATAAACACTTTATGCATAATAAAATATAGTTCATTAGAATTAAATATACCTTAAGAGGTCATAAAATAAAGCTTAAAATGACTAATATGTTAGAATAACATTTTTTTTTAAAAACATATGTAACAAAGTTTTGTAGCTGAATTCTATGCAATTTGTTATGAGGATTTTTTTGTGGGCTAATATTTTTTTCATGATGGCAGTTCCTTTTTTTACCAGTTGCTATAATGTCTTTTATCAATACTTACTGTCTTTGAAATTTCAGATTTAAGCATTTTTTTTTCATTCTGAGTAATTCCTTTTAAATAACTTGGTCAGATTCAAAAGGGCTCCAGACTAGATTTCAGGCAGTCAGTGGCTTTTTCTTTTTTCCATTCAGTCATCCTAATAACAGTTCAATGCAGTTTGAATAAAGCAAAAACCTAGATTGATTAGATTCAAGAAAAACTGATTATATATACTCTTGCTTATAACATTTTTGATAATCCATTATTTTCAATATTTTTATAACATTTTATTTTAATTACATGTATTTTCAAAACACTGTAATTATTAAATTGCTTGAATTTTTCTCTTGCTTTCAAATCTCAAAATAGGTTTAATCTTTTTATTAACTTATTTTTAATCTAATAATTTATAATATATTTCTTTTAACACTAGTGTACTTAATTGAGTTGTTTTGCAATAAATTCCACATATTCTTTTAATCTTTGATAACATAGTTTATATAATTTGTTTCTCTTAAATTTAAATACTTTTAACAAACCTATTATATTATTATTTGTAAATACAACTTTTAATAATTTATTCTAAGATTTGATTATTGACTATTAGAATTATTTTTAATCCTTTATTTTAAGATATGACTTATATTTTATATAATTTTCTTTAAAACTTTTGTACTTATTATATTTATTAGCTATCCTCACAACACTGAAAAACATATTATTGCTATATTGGCTGATTTATTCATTTCAATATATATATATATGATCTAATATATATTATACACCCATGTATATGTGTTATACAGAGTGGAACAATTCAATGATATTAGAAATTTAGCTGAGCATACTTTCGGTACTGTGTATCAGACTCATGACAACCGAAAGTGCACTCAGTTAAATATTACTAATATTGAATTGTTTCATGCTGCATGACACATAAATATAAATGTTTGTATAATTTACATTACAGACAGAATTATTGATTTATTAATTTAATATAAATATATAATGCATACAAATTAGCATAGTTTAACGTACGTATGATTAAGAGGAGCAACCACTCTCCCACAAACTATGAATAAATAAATTTTTTAACAAAGATCAAGAATAGAATGAACCTATCTAGTCTTTCCCACATTAGTGTAAATTCAGAATGAACTTATTATACCAGACAGATAAAAATTTGGTATTAATAATTGTTAGACTTGTAATCAGTTATCTAAGGATGAGACATAATCTGACTTTTAAAAATGAAATAGAAATTAAGATATGAATAAATAGCACCTATATTTAGCAAAGTCAAGAATAAAATGGATCTATTCTTTAAAATATTTATAAGCTTACCTTTGCCAGCATTGTTGAAAATTTAGAGTGAAACTTAATATACCAACCAAGTGAAAATATGACAATAATAATTATTTGCTAAACATGCAGAATGTTATTCATAGCCTGTGAGGGAAAATGGCTTGCACTCCTTAATTACATATATATTAAATTATACTAATTAATGTTTATAATTATTTTTTTGATTATTAAAACAAGTTTATTTTCATAAGGTTCTATTTTCATCCTTGAATAATTGATTATTAGTTTCATAATTATTAATGCCATATTTTCATTTGGCTGCTATATCAAGTTCATTCTAAATTTTTATCTATGTTGGCAAAGGTAAGTTTATGAATAGATAGATCTTTTTTATTAGTGATCTCTGCTAAGCATATAGAATAGTATTTATTTGTAATCCAGGGTTCTCTTTTTACACATTTTTTTTTTTGCATGATTTTGAAATATCATAAATTTTAAAAAAAAATAATTCTCTTTCTATATGAGTTGTTTTAAAATAACATGATCAGTAAAAAAAAAACAAAAACCCAGTACTTTGGGATTAAACTGCTGTGACATATTCATGACTGGCATGAAGAAATGAATGTTATTGTCTGGAAGGCTTTAAAAAATCATCTTACATTCTCAAAGTAATTCTTAGATGGTCTTAAGTTGATATTAAGTTATTGTTTTTTTTTAGTTCTAAAAAATTTCGTGTAAGTAGTGTTTATTTGCAGATTTGTTTCTGAGGTCAAGTTCATCATGATTACATCACAAAATTAAAAAAAAAAAGTTTAATATCCTTATTTTTTATCATTTTGAAAACAAAAGTCCTTTTTTTTTTTTTGGCAATATTTCTGCAAATAGAGAAATTTGTTTGCCTGCATTGCAATGTTTTTGTTGTTTTGTTTTGAAAAGGAAGTATCTTTTTTGTATTGATGCTTTGTTTGCATTTTGACATTGGGTTTTTTAAAAAAAATTCAAAATTCCTTGTTGGTATTGATGTTAAAAAAAGTTAATTTTGTTTAAATTTGATTGATTAATTCGTTTAAATTTATATTTATTAATTTTGCCAAAAATCAGCAGATGGTAAGTTATACATTGCAAGTTTTATTGATAGCAATGGTATTCCAATCATGCGCAAATGTAGATGTTCATTGTCAGACTGTGACAACAAACAAAATCTTGGGTACTTTTCTGTTTTACGGATAAGCAAGATGTCACCTATATTTATGATAAATGTACAGTTTTAAGTGCCTACGATTTCTCTTTTCGAATGTGTTAGTTGTTAAGTTAAAAAAAATTAAGTTAAATGGGTACCTAAGCATTAGCTGGACACCAAGATTGATTACAAATAATTACTTTAAATCAAAATAGTCTTTTTGTTTTTCCCATAATTCTGCCATCTGAATGATAAATATTGATGCATATACATATACAAATATTTAAGATGATAAACTGATTAAATATTTAACCTTTTAATGAGCAATACAATAAATTGAATTTGAATTCAGGGGATCGTAGAATAAAAAGAACAGAATTTGTAGAGACATCAATCCATGGGGATAGACCAACTTAAATTGAGGACATGCATGATAGATAGAAGGATTGTATCACATTCTTATATATATATGTAAATTTATCCTCTGGATTTAAACTCAGTTTGAGCACAAAATTCTGATTAGTAAACTAATATCATTTAATTATTTTAAGAGTACCCTTTTATTTAGCCAGGTATCCAAGATTTGATTTTCAATTGGAAACTTAAGGAATATTGTTATTTAAGTGATTAAATTATTTGTCATTTAAAATCTGAATAATCTTTTTATTTTTCTCACTATTTTGCCATCTGAATGATAAGTATGTGTGTGTATGTAAATAATAAGTTGATTAAAATAGTAACAAAGATAATTAACATTTAACCTTGAAATAATTAAATGTGACATTAGTTCACTAATCAGAATTTTGTGCTCAAACTGAGTTAAATCCAGAGGATAGATTTACGTATAAGAGAACCTGATACAATCTCTGCTCTGTCTATCATGCAGGTTCTCAATTTAGTTCTGTCTATTCTTGTGGATTGATGTCTCTACAATTTCTGTTTTTTCTATCCTGCTCATTTAATTCTTAAAAATTGAATATTTAATCAACTTATCATCTTAAATATTTATATATATATATACATACAAATATTTATCATTTGGATGGCAGAATAGTGAAAAGAGCAAAAAAAATATTTTGATTTAAAGTAATTATCCATATCTTGGTGTCTGGGCTAATCCTTAAATACTGTTAAATGAAATAAAAGTAATAAATTCCAATAAATTACATTAATAATCTTTATTTGTTTTTTGTTTTTACTTATAACTTGAAAATGACAATATGCTTTGAACTTTTAAAGTTTTCTATGGCTTGTGTAGAGAAACCAATGAGTATTTCATTGTAAGTGTTATCACTTGCAAGTTTTTTACTTTTCAAATGGAATTTATGTTCTTATTTATTTATGTTCATTGTGTATGAAATAAAATGTGATAGTACACAAAAAATTTAACATTCTAACAAAATTTTTCATATTGTTTATGTAATTATTTTCATTGATTTCTTATAAGCGTCTGGAACCAATTTCATTATTTTCCAAATATACAGTGTATTTTTTTACACAAATTTCTTTTACACATAATTTTCAGGAACCAATCTACTGAGTAAAAAGAGAATAAAGTGTATATACATTAAGCTATGCTAATTTCATGCTTCTAATTATTAACTTATGTTTGATTATTAAAATGTGATTCTTAAAATTGAAATTCTGTCTTTAATTATTAATGCCATATATTTCATCTGGCTGGTATATCAAGTTCATTCTGAATTTTCACCACTGTTGACAAGGATCATTTTCAACCGTTATCACTGTACTTCAGGATGACAGTCTCTCCAAGTTCAAACCATTTTCTTTGATCTCTAGTCTCTCTTCTCCACATCATCCCAGTATACCTCCTTATTTCATCCAGCTATCTCAAATGTGATCTCTTTCTGGGTCTTTTTCAAGATTTCGACTATCAATTATTATCTCTTCTAGCAATATGTCCAGCCCAACTCCAGTTTTTAATTTTTTTTCAATAATATTAGTAACACCTATTTGTTCTCTCATCCATGTATTGTATTTTTGATCTCTTCTTGTTACTCCTAACATACGTCTCTCCATATTTCGTTGAGTAGTCTGAAGTCATTGTATTGTTCTTCTATTAAGTGTCCAAGTCTCAGATCTAAGTAAGAATTGGTAACATGCATTTCCTTTTCAAACACTAGGCATATTTCCTTTTAATATTAAGTTATTTCTACCAAAAGCACTCCTTCCAAGCTTAAATTCTATTATTAAATCCATTCATTATGTTTCCATCTATATTAATAATCTGACCAAGCTATTTCTAATTGTTAATTTCTTTTGATTCATCATTATCGGTCTTTATATTTATCTTTTGAAAAAATTCATTTGTCCTACTTTCTTACTAATTCTTGAAACATTTCATGAAGCTTTGGAGCATTATTTGCAAAAACAGTTACATTGTCTACAAATTCGAGATGACTTAAATCCATTTATTTTTATTTCTTTAATTTTCCATTTTAATTCACAAAATACTTTTTGCAAAACTGCTGTAAAAATTTTTGCAGATATAGATTCATGCAGTCATATATCATTTTCATTGTTCATCTTCTTAGTATCAATATTCAATATAATCATTGCTGTGTATTTGATAAATATTCTTCAGAATATGAAAATATTGTGGGTTTACATCTAACACTTTAATCACTGTAGAAATGTGTATGGAATCGAATGCCTTCTTGTAATCTACAAATCCAAAGCATAATGGCAACTCATATTCATTGGTCCTTTTTATAATTTTTCTCAATACTTGAATATGATCCATTGGACTAAAATCATTTTTAAATCCAGCTTGTTCTTTTGATTGGTTAAAATCCAATGTTCCCTGTAGACAAGTTGTAATTATTTTGGTAAAAATTTTGTATAACTGATAGGTCTGTAATTTCTAATATTTTCTTTATCATCTTTTTTAAATATTAATATTAATACTGCATTTTTCACTCCTCTGGTACATCTTTATCATTTAAACATTTGGTATATAAGTTTGCCAAAATTCTTTCTATTTCTTTACCTGCTTCTTTTGAGATATTGATTATAATTCTATCATTACCTAAAGCTTTCCCTTCTTCATAAATTTAATTGCATGTTCCACGTTTTCATTTAGATGTAGTAGTTGTAGAGGATACTTTTTCTTATTCTTTATTGCTATATAAATCTTGATAGAATTCTTTTATACATTTCATGATGTCATTTTTCTTTTTAGTAATAGTTCCATTTTTTTTTTCTTATTGCAGGAATGTTTCCTACCAATATCAAGATGTTGTTTTACACTTTTAAGGCTTTTATTCTGTTCTATAGCTTTCCTTGCTAGTTCTCAATTATACTTTCTTATATCATTATCAAATCTTTTTTTGCACCATTTTGAAAAATTTGAGATATGCTTTTAAATATCAAAAGCTTAAAAAATTGGTCCATCCATTCTATTCTTAATCTTTGCTAAACAGAGTGTTATTTATTCGTTGCTTGAGGGAGAATTGTTTATTTTCTTTGATTATATATGTATATTAAGTGGCGAAAGGAATTTGCTCTTTGATTTTTTTTTTGAGGCTAATCAACATATAACAATAGTAGCAATAATAAATTTATATTTTGAGAATTAAGAGAACCAAACAATGCAAATTCCTAATATCCAGTTTATACATTCTTGTCATTGAAATTTTTAAGAGTGTGTGATTATTCATGATAACAAACATGGATGACCTGTTTACTTACATTCATCAACCAGTTGGTGAGTTTATTGATTTTATTTATAGGCTTAAATCCAAAAATACTATAGTTTTTTTTTCTCAGTTGCCTGATAATTTGTAACTGAAACACCAATTTACTGCTCTTGAAAGGAGATTAATGGGTAAGGAGGATTTCATAAATCAGAACTGTCTAATATTAACTAGGATATTGTTGGACTTTGTGAAGTTAGAGGAGAAGCTGGGACAATTGATTTGAAAAGTAGGCATATACTTTATTATAAAGGCACAAATATTAGGTGCTCAAATGAAGTGGGATTTATTCTAAATAAAAGTGGAAGTACAACATTGTGGAGATTGATAGTTTATCAGAAAGAGTTTCAAAATTAGTTATTCATCTTAATAGAAAATATTCTTTCATCTTATATTATTATTATTATTATTATTATTATTATTATTATTATTATTATTATTATTATTATTATTATTATTATTATTATTATATTGATTGGTTCGTATGTGAAAAAAATAATAATAATAATTATAATTATATTGATTGGTTCGTATGTGAAAAAAATAATAAATTGGTAAAGACTTATTATTTTTAACATGTCTATAAGGTAAAACATTATATAGATATTTGAGAGTATATATTTAGTAAAAATATAATAGGCATATAAAAAAGATATAATATTTTGGTTATAATGTTTAGATATTCTAAATCTTCATGTACACTTATATATTTTAAGTCTGAAGAAAACTGCTGGTCATTTGAAATTGTAAGATTGATCAAGTAAAAAATAAATTATGACAATGTAGAAGTGATTAAAGAAAGAAAGATTTATTTATTTGTTTTAATATGTTAATGGAAGATACCAAATAAAGATAATTCAAGTTTATACCTCAATAAGTTCTTATTGTGTTTGAGAATATGTGATTAAATCTATGAAGAAAGGAAAAACTTTCCAGAATTATTATTTATATTTTAAAAGAAACAGATAGAGAAATAAAAAAAAATATTGACAATTATGTACCGAATGTCTAAATGATAAAAATGAACGACATGATTGGAAGAATGTTGTAGTGACATTGATTTTTTAAAAAAGTGAAAAAGAAAATACTGCAACTTACAAGCTTATCAATCTTTTATCAGTTTTATACAAGATCTTTACTAATATAATTGCAACTCATCCATAGTGAACTATGGAATCATCACTCAAAGGAACATTCTAGATTTAAAAGGGATTTTAGAATAGTTGATCACATCAAAGTATTAAGAGAAGTTACAGAGCTAATCATTGAATAGAAGTTGCAATTATGTTTTGAATTTGTACATTACTAAAAGGTGTTTGATTTAAGCATTTTCACAGTGATAAAAGCTTTGGAACATTAAGGTATAGACCCAGGATTTTATCATATTGTTGAAAATATCAAAATGGAGCAGCAATGATTAGATTACATAATAACATTGATAAGTTGTGTATGTCAGGATGATTCCATATCTCCAAAACTTTTTGCAGCAGTTTTATAAGAAGTGCTTTGTTTTACTAAAATGGGAAGCTAAGGAAATAAAAATACATTGAGATTAATTAAGTCATGCAGATTTTGCAACAATTATTAGATGAGAAAAAGAAAGCAAGAAATAAATACTAAAAAAATCAAAATAATGTTCAGTGGATGTTCTTAGAACAAGAATGTAAAGATAAATAATCATGAATTAGAATATATTAACAATTACAAATTCCTTGGTCAAATTATCAATGCAGATGGAAATATAATGGATTAAATTATGGAATGCTTTTGGTAAAAATAATTTAATATTGAAAAGAAATATACCTGTTATTGAAAAGGATTTTTATTAGATGGATTTTATCATTTATTAATTATGGACTTAGAGACATGAACATTTAATAGAAGAGCAAAGCAGAAACTTCAGACCACTCAACAAAATATGGAGAGCTATATGTTAGGAATAATAAAAAAAGACTGAAAACAAAATGCATGAATGAGAGAACAAATCGGTATCACTGACATTATTGAAAGAAATAAGAGATTGAAATGGATCTGGGCTGGATATATTATTAGAAGGGATGATTGATAGACAATAGCAATTTCAAACTGGATTCCAAAAAGTTATAAGATATAGAAAGAAGAAGATAAGCTAAGTTCGAAAAACTGGAATTAAACTTGGTGAGATCTTCATCCAATGTTGGATATATAATGATTGAAAATGATTTATTAATAATTTAAAAAAAGATGGAATCATTTAGAAAGAGAGTAAGAAAATGTCAAATAACATTAAATTATAATAATGCTATAACAGTATTTTCTATATTTCTATCATCTTAAGTAGTTACTAAAGATTGTAAAAATACTGATAAATAACTATATTATAATTTAATTTTTGTAATTTGATTGGTTGTCAATATTTATTCTTCATGAAATGAGACATTAAAGTTAGAGGACTATTTACTATAAATTGTGGGTATTGTTTCATCAAAGTATAATCATGGCAAATCTTTTAAAAACCTTAGTCATTATCAATTGAACGTAAGACGTAAAGTATACAAATCCCAATTATTTAAAATTGAGTAATGCCATAAGTTTTTGCTCATAAGTAAGATTCGATGTGAGGTCCTATGTTTAGTAAAAGGCTAAAATGCATTTGTTAATCATGTGAGTTATCTATATTTTATTTGTAAAATATAACTTATGTGAAAGGAAGATGTTGAGTGACAGAGTATATCATAATTTGTGATATAATTGATGTGTTATTTTGTGCATGTGTGTAAGAATTGCAAATAGGAAAGCATAGGAATTTTAAGTATAATGTCCAATGAGTTTTGGTAATTCTTTCAAGCAAAAATAAATTATCTATACTTAATTAATAAAGCAA